>OZ007592.1:2174948-2297303 GCA_963931845.1 Maratus michaelseni | reverse complement strand
GCATAATATGATTAAGCAGTCACGGACCTTTCCAACAATATACGACATGAGGGGTGTCAACAAAGTTCAGAAAGTATCCCTTGGGAGGGGGGGGCAAAGTGGGGAGATGCATAATATGATTAAGTGGTCACAGACCTTTCCAATGATATATAACATGAGGGTTGTGTGCAAAATTCAGAAAGTATCCCTTGGGGGGGGGGGCAAAGTGGGGAGATGGACATCGGAGATGCATAATATGATTAAGTGGTCACAGACCTTTCCAATGATACATAACATGAGGGTTGCGAGCAAAATTTAGAAAGTACCCCTTGGGGGGGGAGGGGCAAGTGGGGAGATGAACATCGGAGATGCATAATATGATTAAGCAGTTACGGACCTTTCCAACAATATACGACATGAGGGGTGTCAACAAAATTCAGAAAGTATCCCTTGGGAGGGGGGGGCAAAGTGGGGAGATGCATAATATGATTAAGTGGTCACAGACCTTTCCAATGATATATAACATGAGGGTTGTGAGCAAAATTTAGAAAGTACCCCTTGGGGGAGGAGGCAAGTGGGAAGATGGACATCGAAGATGCATAATATGATTAAGTGGTCACAGACCTTTCCAATGATATATAACATGAGGGTTGTGAGCAAAATTTAGAAAGTACCACTTGGGGGGCAAGTAGGAAGATGGACATCGGAGATGCATAATATGATTAAGTGGTCACAGACCTTTCCAATGATATATAACATGAGGGTTGTGTGCAAAATTCAGAAAGTATCCCTTGGGGGGGGGCAAAGTGGGGAGATGGACATCGGAGATGCATAATATGATTAAGTGGTCACAGACCTTTCCAATGATATATAACATGAGGGTTGTGAGCAAAATTTAGAAAGTACCACTTGGGGGGGCGCAAGTAGGAAGATGGACATCGGAGATGCATAATATGATTAAGTGGTCACAGACCTTTACAATGATATATAACATGAGGGTTGTGAGCAAAATTTAGAAAGTACCCCTTGGGGGGGGGGGGGGGGCAAGTGGGAAGATGGACATCGAAGATGCATAATATGATTAAGTGGTCACAGACCTTTCCAATGATATATAACATGAGGGTTGTGTGCAAAATTTAGAAAGTACGTTGGGGGGGGGGCAAATTGGGGAGATGAACATCGGAGATGCATAATATGATTAAGCAGTCACGGACCTTTCCAACAATATACGACATGAGGGGTGTCAACAAAATTCAGAAAGTATCCCTTGGGGGGAGGGGGGCAAAGTGGGGAGATGGACATCGGAGATGCATAATATGATTAAGTGGTCACAGACCTTTCCAATGATATATAACATGAGGGTTGTGAGCAAAATTTAGAAAGTACCCCTTGGGGGGGGGCAAGTGGGAAGACGGACATCGAAGATGCATAATATGATTAAGTGGTCACAGACCTCTCCAATGATATATAACATGAGGGTTGTGTGCAAAATTTAGAAAGTACGTTGGGGGGGGGGGAAAGTGGGGAGATGAACATCGGAGATGCATAATATGATTAAGCAGTCACGGACCTTTCCAACAATATACGACATGAGGGGTGTCAACAAAGTTCAGAAAGTATCCCTTGGGAGGGGGGGGGCAAAGTGGGGAGATGCATAATATGATTAAGTGGTCACAGACCTTTCCAATGATATATAACATGAGGGTTGTGTGCAAAATTCAGAAAGTATCCCTTGGGGGGGGCAAAGTGGGGAGATGGACATCGGAGATGCATAATATGATTAAGTGGTCACAGACCTTTCCAATGATATATAACATGAGGGTTGCGAGCAAAATTTAGAAAGTACCCCTTGGGGGGGGAGGGGCAAGTGGGGAGATGAACATCGGAGATGCATAATATGATTAAGCAGTTACGGACCTTTCCAACAATATACGACATGAGGGGTGTCAACAAAATTCAGAAAGTATCCCTTGGGAGAGGGGGGGGCAAAGTGGGGAGATGCATAATATGATTAAGTGGTCACAGACCTTTCCAATGATATATAACATGAGGGTTGTGAGCAAAATTTAGAAAGTACCCCTTGGGGGAGGGGGCAAGTGGGAAGATGGACATCGAAGATGCATAATATGATTAAGTGGTCACAGACCTCTCCAATGATATATAACATGAGGGTTGTGTGCAAAATTTAGAAAGTACGTTGGGGGGGGGGGGCAAAGTGGGGAGACGAACATCGGAGCTGCATAATATGATTAAGCATTCACGGACCTTTCCAACAATATACGACATGAGGGATGTCAACAAAATTCAGAAAGTATCCCTTGGGGGGGGGGGGGGCAAAGTGGGGAGATGGACATCGGAGCTGCATAATATGATTAAGTGGTCACAGACCTTTCCAATGATATATAACATGAGGGTTGTGAGCAAAATTTAGAAAGTACCACTTGGGGGGGGGGGGGCAAGTAGGAAGATGGACATCGGAGATGCATAATATGATTAAGTGGTCACAGACCTTTACAATGATATATAACATGAGGGTTGTGAGCAAAATTTAGAAAGTACCCCTTGGGGGGGGCAAGTGGGAAGATGGACATCGAAGATGCATAATATGATTAAGTGGTCACAGACCTTTCCAATGATATATAACATGAGGGTTGTGTGCAAAATTTAGAAAGTACGTTGGGGGGGGGGGCAAAGTGGGGAGATGAACATCGGAGATGCATAATATGATTAAGCAGTCACGGACCTTTCCAACAATATACGACATGAGGGGTGTCAACAAAATTCAGAAAGTATCCCTTGGGGTGAGGGGGGCAAGTGGGAAGATGGACATCGGAGATGCATAATATGATTAAGTGGTCACAGACCTTTCCAATGATATATAACATGAGGGTTGTGAGCAAAATTTAGAAAGTACCACTTGGGGGGGGGCAAGTAGGAAGATGGTCATCGGAGATGCATAATATGATTAAGTGGTCACAGACCTTTACAATGATATATAACATGAGGGTTGTGAGCAAAATTTAGAAAGTACCCCTTGGGGGGGGGGGGCAAGTGGGAAGATGGACATCGAAGATGCATAATATGATTAAGTGGTCACAGACCTTTCCAATGATATATAACATGAGGGTTGTGTGCAAAATTTAGAAAGTACGTTGGGGGGGGGCAAAGTGGGGAGATGAACATCGGAGATGCATAATATGATTAAGCAGTCACGGACCTTTCCAACAATATACGACATGAGGGGTGTCAACAAAATTCAGAAAGTATCCCTTGGGGGGAGGGGGGCAAAGTGGGGAGATGGACATCGGAGATGCATAATATGATTAAGTGGTCACAGACCTTTCCAATGATATATAACATGAGGGTTGTGAGCAAAATTTAGAAAGTACCCCTTGGGGGGGGGCAAGTGGGAAGACGGATATCGAAGATGCATAATATGATTAAGTGGTCACAGACCTCTCCAATGATATATAACATGAGGGTTGTGTGCAAAATTTAGAAAGTACGTTGGGGGGGGGCAAAGTGGGGAGATGAACATCGGAGATGCATAATATGATTAAGCAGTCACGGACCTTTCCAACAATATACGACATGAGGGGTGTCAACAAAGTTCAGAAAGTATCCCTTGGGAGGGGGGGGCAAAGTGGGGAGATGCATAATATGATTAAGTGGTCACAGACCTTTCCAATGATATATAACATGAGGGTTGTGTGCAAAATTCAGAAAGTATCCCTTGGGGGGGGGGGCAAAGTGGGGAGATGGACATCGGAGATGCATAATATGATTAAGTGGTCACAGACCTTTCCAATGATATATAACATGAGGGTTGCGAGCAAAATTTAGAAAGTACCCCTTGGGGGGGGAGGGGCAAGTGGGGAGATGAACATCGGAGATGCATAATATGATTAAGCAGTTACGGACCTTTCCAACAATATACGACATGAGGGGTGTCAACAAAATTCAGAAAGTATCCCTTGGGAGGGGGGGGGCAAAGTGGGGAGATGCATAATATGATTAAGTGGTCACAGACCTTTCCAATGATATATAACATGAGGGTTGTGAGCAAAATTTAGAAAGTACCCCTTGGGGGAGGGGGCAAGTGGGAAGATGGACATCGAAGATGCATAATATGATTAAGTGGTCACAGACCTCTCCAATGATATATAACATGAGGGTTGTGTGCAAAATTTAGAAAGTACGTTGGGGGGGGGGGCAAAGTGGGGAGATGAACATCGGAGATGCATAATATGATTAAGCATTCACGGACCTTTCCAACAATATACGACATGAGGGATGTCAACAAAATTCAGAAAGTATCCCTTGGGGGGGGGGCAAAGTGGGGAGATGGACATCGGAGCTGCATAATATGATTAAGTGGTCACAGACCTTTCCAATGATATATAACATGAGGGTTGTGAGCAAAATTTAGAAAGTACCACTTGGGGGGGGGGGGGCAAGTAGGAAGATGGACATCGGAGATGCATAATATGATTAAATGGTCACAGACCTTTCCAATGATATATAACATGAGGGTTGTGAGCAAAATTTAGAAAGTACCCCTTGGGGGGGGGGCAAGTGGGAAGATGGAAGATGGACATCGGAGATGCATAATATGATTAAGTGGTCACAGACCTTTCCAATGATATATAACATGAGGGTTGTGAGCAAAATTTAGAAAGTACGTTGGGGGGGGGGGCAAAGTGGGGAGATGAACATCGGAGATGCATAATATGATTAAGCAGTTACGGACCTTTCCAACAATATACGACATGAGGGGTGTCAACAAAATTCAGAAAGTATCCCTTGGGGGGAGGGGGGCAAAGTGGGGAGATGGACATCGGAGAAGCATAATATGATTAAGTGGTCACAGACCTTTCCAATGATATATAACATGAGGGTTGTGAGCAAAATTTAGAAAGTACCCCTTGGGGGGGGGGGGCAAGTGGGAAGATGGACATCGAAGATGCATAATATGATTAAGTGGTCACAGACCTTTCCAATGATATATAACATGAGGGTTGTGTGCAAAATTTAGAAAGTACGTTGGGGGGTGGGGCAAAGTGGGGATATGAACATCGGAGATGCATAATATGATTAAGCAGTTACCGACCTTTCCAACAATATACGACATGAGGGGTGTCAACAAAATTCAGAAAGTATCCCTTGGGGGTGGGCAAAGTGGGGATATGGACATCGGAGCTGCATAATATGATTAAGTGGTCACAGACCTTTACAATGATATATAACATGAGGGTTGTGTGCAAAATTTAGAAAGTACGTTGGGGGGGCGGCAAAGTGGGGAGATGAACATCGGAGATGCATAATATGATTAAGCATTCACGGACCTTTCCAACAATATACGACATGAGGGGTGTCAACAAAATTCAGAAAGTATCCCTTGGGGGGGGGCAAAGTGGGGAGATGGACATCGGAGCTGCATAATATGATTAAGTGGTCACAGACCTTTCCAATGATATATAACATGAGGGTTGTGTGCAAAATTTAGAAAGTACGTTGGGGGGGCGGCAAAGTGGGGAGATGAACATCGGAGATGCATAATATGATTAAGCATTCACGGACCTTTCCAACAATATACGACATGAGGGGTGTCAACAAAATTCTGAAAGTATCCCTTGGGGGGGGGCAAAGTGGGGAGATGGACATCGGAGCTGCATAATATGATTAAGTGGTCACAGACCTTTACAATGATATATAACATGAGGGTTGTGAGCAAAATTTAGAAAGTACCCCTTGGGGGGGGGGGGGGGGCAAGTGGGAAGATGGACATCGAAGATGCATAATATGATTAAGTGGTCACAGACCTTTCCAATGATATATAACATGAGGGTTGTGAGCAAAATTTAGAAAGTACCACTTGGGGGGGGGGAAAGTAGGAAGATGGACATCGGAGATGCATAATATGATTAAGTGGTCACAGACCTTTACAATGATATATAACATGAGGGTTGTGAGCAAAATTTAGAAAGTACCCCTTGGGGGAGGGGGCAAGTGGGAAGATGGACATCGAAGATGCATAATATGATTAAGTGGTCACAGACCTTTCCAATGATATATAACATGAGGGTTGTGTGCAAAATTTAGAAAGTACGTTGGGGGGGGGCAAAGTGGGGAGATGAACATCGGAGATGCATAATATGATTAAGCAGTCACGGACCTTACCAACAATATACGACATGAGGGTTGTGAGCAAAATTTAGAAAGTACCCCTTGGGGGTGGCAAGTGGGAAGATGGACATCGGAGATGCATAATATGATTAAGTGGTCACAGACCTTTCCAATGATATATAACATGAGGGTTGTGAGCAAAATTTAGAAAGTACCCCTTGGGGGGGGGCAAGTGGTGAGATGAACATCGGAGATGCATAATATGATTAAGCAGTTACGGACCTTTCCAACAATATACGACATGAGGGGTGTCAACAAAATTCAGAAAGTATCCCTTGGGAGGGGGGGGGGCAAAGTGGGGAGATGCATAATATGATTAAGTGGTCACAGACCTTTCCAATGATATATAACATGAGGGTTGTGTGCAAAATTCAGAAAGTATCCCTTGGGGGTGGGCAAAGTGGGGAGATGGACATCGGAGATGCATAATATGATTAAGTGGTCACAGACCTTTCCAATGATATATAACATGAGGGTTGTGATCAAAATTTTGAAAGTACCACTTGGGGGGGGGGACAAGTGGGAAGATGGACATCGAAGATGCATAATATGATTAAGTGGTCACAGACCTTTCCAATGATATATAACATGAGGGTTGTGTGCAAAATTTAGAAAGTACGTTGGGGGGGGGGGGGCAAAGTGGGGAGATGAACATCGGAGATGCATAATATGATTAAGCAGTCACGGACCTTTCCAACAATATACGACATGATAGGTGTCAACAAAATTCAGAAAGTATCCCTTGGGGGGAGGGGGGCAAAGTGGGGAGATGGCCATCGGAGATGCATAATATGATTAAGTGGTCACAGACCTTTCCAATGATATATAACATGAGGGTTGTGAGCAAAATTTAGAAAGTACCCCTTGGGGGGGGGGCAAGTGGGAAGACGGACATCGAAGATGCATAATATGAATAAGTGGTCACAGACCTCTCCAATGATATATAACATGAGGGTTGTGTGCAAAATTTAGAAAGTACGTTGGGGGGGGGGGCAAAGTGGGGAGATGAACATCGGAGATGCATAATATGATTAAGCATTCACGGACCTTTCCAACAATATATGACATGAGGGGTGTCAACAAAATTTAGAAAAGTGCCCCCCTTAGGGGGGGGGGGGAGTGGCGGGATGGACCCCGGAGATGCATAACATGAATAAGCGGTCAAAGACTTTTCCAGCGATGTATCACATGAGGGGTGTGTGCAAAATTTAGAAAAGTGTCCCACTTGGGGGGAGTGGGGGGATGGACTCCCAGAAATGCATAACATGAAAAAGAGGTCACAGGCGTTTCAACTTGCAACTTTTTTCTCGAAGGCATATGACAATAGTAAATTTTTTTTACCCAAGACAATTTAACGATATTCTTAATTTTTTTGCGTAATTCGTCAAACGTTCATGGAAAAAATCATGAAATTCGCTAATCAATAGTTGATAAATTATAAAATTCAACAATCAATAGCAGCAAAATTGGTCAATTGATAACGGAAAAATCACGAAATTCATCAAATGGTCTACCTAAAAAAACTGTCCTGCACACTGATGTGATGATCAAAAGGGTTTTGAAGTATAGGACAAAATTAGCACTTGCCAAACAGCGAGTAATACTGAAAATTTTGCAATGGACTTTATTGCCACCACTGGTCAAACATAATAGTCACACTCAACAATTGCAATGACTGAATGGAAAAAGATTTTTTTCTCTGCTGTCGCTCGACAAATTTCAAAACAGTTGATGAATTTTCCGTCGATTAATGAATTTTGTGATTTTTCCTCTATCGATTGACAAATTTCGCAATTTATCGATTAACGAATTTCACAATTCTTTCCATAAACGAACAAATTGCGCACTTTATTTCCGCTAATGTCTGACACCATTTCGCCCTTTACAATTCAGCCAATAAATTGAACGTTGTTTCTTTCTAGAAATGTCAGGAATGAAACAATGATTCTTTAGGATGAATTTCCTTCGTTCGATGCCCCATGGAAGAATGTGTGCGATGCAGCAACGGGCATCAGACTTTTTAGGGCACCTGCAGACTAAAAACATTTAACCAATCTTCGCGTTTTGAAAAAATCACAGATTTCGTCAAATGATTGAGAAAAAAACGCTAATTTCATCAAAGGATCATGGGAAAACATGACTTTCATTAAAAGACCACAGAAAAAACGTGAATTATGCAAAAGGATCGTGAAAGATAAGCAAATTTTGTCAAAGAATCGCAAAAAAGGAAATTTCACCAAAAGATCACGCTTTTTTACTAAATTTCGTCTAAAAATTGCAGAATAAAATGTATTTTATCAAAGAATCGCTGGAAAATCCGAATTTCGTTAAGGATCGCGAGAAAAATGCGAAATTCTTCAAAGGATCGCTGAAAAAACACGAATTTCGTCAAAGAATTGCTGAAAAAACATGAATCTCGCCCAATAACAGAAAAATCATGATTCATAATCATTATATCTAGTAGTATCCAGTACTGGCTAAACTTAATAGTCACACTCGCCAATTGCGATGATTGAATGTAAAATGAAATTTTTTTTCCCGCTGTCACTCAAAGAATTTTGAAACCATTTGGTGAAGTTTTTCCCGAAACCATTTTGTGAATTTACCGATTTTTTCTTCAAAATCATTTTTCAACAATATTCGACCCAATACGCATGCGTAAAAAAAAAAACACCGGCCATTAAAATGAGGGTCTATTACTGCCTCTAGAAACGTGTTTGGGATCATCTCCTGTTTTTTTTTTTCTTGCACGTTGCATTAAACCTAGGAAGATATTTATATAGAACCCACTGTGGAGTGTTCAGAAGGTATTTATTTTATTTATTATAATTTGTATGAATACTTAGGTGTCCATTTCGGATTTACTGTTTAAAAATGAATTTAGGCTCATTTAACATTCGCGAAATCAATCCCGATGGAAATTGTGGTTTTAGATCTCTATCATTTTGTTTATATAGTACAGAAAATAATTATTCAAATGTACGTAAAAATATCGTAGAACACGTAATACAAAATTGGACCACTTATAGTCCGTTTTTTATCGGGGATGAATCTTATGGTGTCCCGATTGCTAATGAAAACGATTATGTAAATATATGGTTCTTCATAGAAGTATGTGCTTCTTCACACTTCAATAGAAGCATTGTTTAAATTAATATAATTCTACAAATATGATGCAGTTTTAAAATATTGAGTAATGATTAATACTGTCAAGGAATCTACTCATATACGTAATTAAGTTTTGGTACTTCTCTATTATCTCATCGACCACTTTTCATCACAAAAAACTATCGCCAAACTGTAACGCCAAATAAACGGGAGAACGTTGTCATTAATACGCGCAAATGTTGAATTAAAAACCACTTGATGACATAACAAACACGTATAATGCTTCCGACATCAAGTAAATGGGACTGCATTTTTGGCATTTAATCATACAGTTTGGCGATAGTATTTTGTTATGAAAAGTGGACGATGGGATAATAGAGAAGTACCTAAGTTTTTTATACCAAGTTTGAAAATTTATCTTTTTTTGACATTTAAAAAAAATAACAGAAAAAACATTACAAATTTGCCCATTTGCTCAGCGGTCAAAGGATTAAGTAAATAAGTAAATATTAATGATGAACTGGTTCTAGCTATGAAGTAATATTATTTTGCTCAAAAACCCCCAACAAAAAAACTAGTCGTTGGGGGCCACCGTAATACTTACCCATCATGGATATGCATAATGTAAAATATTAAAATAAAAATGTGTAAACTACTTATAAAATGCATTGCAATTCAAAAAATAAAATCGTGGCTTGATGACGTCACAAACTTTAAAGGCTCGATTACTGAATTGCTTGAAAGAGGTTTTTCCTTATAACTCCAAAAATAATAATCCTGTTAACTAGCGGTTTATTGCATCTGATTAAGCGTCAAATTTCCAATTAAAATATATCTTTGAAGTGAAATTTGGATGAAATACAGGGTCATGAAAAATCGAAGAGTGTGGAAAATAGGATTCCAAATATCTCGGCAACTAATTATCCGATCGACTTCATGCTTTATTCAAAATTTATGTTTTTTTATTGTCTTTTATATTCATTTCTTAAAATAAACAATTTCGAAAATTTTTATATACCTTTCATCAGAACGAATATTTCAAGAGTCCGAAAAAAATTGTTCCGGTTAATCGAGGTTATTGAAATGAAATAGGCTTCTTCCCATTATTACATACTAAATACATACCAAATTGCAAGTCTCTATCTCAATTTTTTCGGGAGATAGAGCGTTTACAGACACACACACAGACACACAGACGGACGGCAAATTTTTTTTTTCTAAAAATATGTTTTTCGGAATCTTCAGTGTCTGAAACGTGTAAATCCGTCAAAAAAAAATTTCGATTTTCAAAACGATTACAAGACTTACCCTATACTACGTATGATGGGTAAGTAATAATTACAAAGAATAAGTAATCGTCTTTAAATATACAAAAAACAATGTGATTAATGGCCAGGATTTTTTTACATATAACATTTTTTATATACAAAAGAAAAACCGAAATAACCTCATTCATTTCACCCGATGTCAAAAAGTTTTTTTTTCCACATTCTTGCGCAAAGCACTAAATCAATAAAATCACCAATTTGTGACAAATTATGAGTTTCATATGAATCGCCCATGAACGGACATGCAAACTGGTAAAAAATGAATGTAATAAATTAAAACATTCAAGATTTGTATACATACAAACAATACAATGTAAATATTAATATTGTTACATGATACATTGTTTGTATACATACTTCTTTGTATACATATATTGTTTGTATACATACAAACAAATATAATGTAAACATTATTCAGATATTAAGAGATTCTAAAGATTTGTATACATACAAACAATATAATGCATACATACTCTTTACAAATAAAATAGCACACTTATATAATGACAAAACTTTTAAATCGAATAGAGATAGTATATTTCTGTTAAAAAATAATGCTAAAGTTCAGACTTATATATATTATACATTCACATAAAGCTAGTCACATTCCTGCATATTTATTAAATATTTAGTTGCTAAATACAGAAATAATATTTTATAATTTATATTCAGACGCTCAGATTCGCTTTTTTCGAACAAATAATAATAAAAATATTACTGCCGTGCGTACTGTCTTTTGACATTATATTTAGCAATCATTCATAGTTTTCATTAGCAATCGGAACACCATAAGATTCATATCCGATCATAAACGGAATATAAGTGGTCCAATTTTGTATTACATGTTCTACTATATTTTTATTTACGATTTAAGAATTATTTTCTGTACTATATAAACAAAATGATTTGATTTCGCGAACGTTAAATGAACCTAAATTCATGTTACACAGTAAATCCGAAATGGATACCTAAGTATTCATTCAAATTACAATAAATACAACAATAAATAAAATAAATACCTTCTAAACACTCCACAGTTTTTTATATAAATATTTTCCTAGGTTTAACGCAACGCGGACATCAAAACAACAGGAGTTGATCTTGATCCCAAATACGTTTGGAGACAGGAATAGACCCTCGGCCTCATTGGCCGGTCCTTTTTTGACGCATGCGTATACGGTCGAAATTCGATGGAATTATTTGACATTTTTAGCAAACAGCTTTAAATATATGGATTACAAACGGTATTAATGTCATAATGGCCATATGCTAAACTGCTTATTCCATCATTCAATAAGTAACGCTTGTCGTCAAAGGGACTTAAGCTAATTTTATTTTGAGTTAATGTATATAGGCGATGGTCATCTTGGGCAATCCTTACCTGTTTCTCCATATTTGTTTTTTGTTGTTGGAGGCACTCCAAGTAGTCTTCATGTTTAATTTTCTGCCGAACAATCTGCGTAGATACGCCTTTTGCACGCTTCTTTTCGTCTTTAACAGATTTTAGAGAATACATTTTTGATTTCAGTCCGACAAACTCAAGGGCTAATTCACCATTAAGTTCATCCTTAAACTTTCCGAGCGTCTTCTTATTATCCTCAGAGTATAGACGATGAGATTTCGGGTATTCAGAAAAGTCAAACAACTCACGATGCTGCTCCAGATCCTTATAAATATTATTGGTTTGAATATGATACGTTAGGGAATCTGTATCCGTAAAGAGTAAAACTGCACGACCTTTGTATGTTTTCTTTATAAAATTGTAATGGAAATCATACATACAAAGTTTAGATAGTTCGAGTATAGAAAATCCGACATAGATGGGTCGGTTCATATGTATGCTAGTTTTTAATCTCTCCACAGCAGTCAAGTCTTCATCATAAGTTTTAAACGATTTAAAAGTAGGCGATGCTACTAATTTTCTGGCTCTTTTTTTACCATTACAAAGCACAATATTTCTTCTTTTTCGTAGATTTTCCATGGTTTTACCAAAAACAGAATTGTTCGTTAACTTAAAAAAGTCTTTCTCAAAAGAAGATTTTGCTTCTTTCCTTTTTTCGGTGTTGAAATTAATATATTTCTGCAACCATGGTCCCTGTTTAAATTTTAAAGCTTTATGCACAGCTGTAATTTTTAAACCAAGTTCTAAATAAAATTTGAGATTACGATAATGGGTTATATAATTTCGTTTATTATTTAAATTTGGTATAAGTTTAGGAGTTCCGACGAATTTTCTATTGTTGAGTAAGCTTCTTGCATGAGAAGATAGCATCTGATCCTCTACAGTTACTCTCTCAGGGGCGACAGGGTATTCATTATGCAAAGGATGTAAATGTTTCGGGTATTCCAAGTCTACCTCGAAAAGATACCCAATTTCGGAACTATCAGATAAAGATAGAACCCACTCTTCTGTCATATGACTTGTTTCACACCATTCAAAACCGCCGTAAGTGTAAAAATTGGCTCATAGCCCACCCGTATAAATTATTGGCATCCCAATACATAATGTAGCTGGGTGCCTCATTTTTCTTATAATCGGGCGTACCAGGGACGTTTGCTCGGGCATATCTTTTACTTATCATGCTAATGCCGCCTCTTATTCCATTTTCAACCATAAGCAACATATCTATATCACTGAGTAACTCTAAAGGTGTATCAGACATCTTCAAACAAGCCTGCCATGCGAGAGAAGGTGCTGTAAACAGGTGAGCAGGGTCAATTTCATAATACTGCTGACATAATTTTCTAAAGTTTTGAAACACGTCAGCAAGTAGTAGAACATCTGTCTTCACATAAAGGTTGTGATAATCACCAAGACCCAGATAACAATTTTTGATTTTTAAAACATTTTTCTAACCTCTACATGTAAATGACTAGATGCTTTTTAAAGGCTTTGTCTGAAAGGTTTGCAAACATTGTAAAAAGGATTATAAAAGGTTGCTAGTTGACACAATCTGAGGTACTTTGTAAGTGTTTTAGGACAAGCATACCAAAATGTAGAAATGTAAGGCTAGTTACAGGATTTCATATTGACCATTGTAACAGGAATTACAATCAAATGTAGATAATAATGCTTTTATTATAAGCATTTATAAAGGAAATGAAAAAGGTTTTGATTAATCTGTTAGTTTTAAATCTTAATTGACAGAGGTATGAGATTTTCATCAAAATAACTTGACTTAGAATTTTTCTTTTGTTTCTGTAGGAAACTAAATTTTAGCATAATATTTATATATTGAAAGAAAAAAAAAAGGAAAATAATGATTTTTATTTACACACATTATATTTAAGAAGTCATATTACATTTAGAAAGTTACATATTTTAATTAATATATTGCTTTTTTCCCTTTAAAGTAATTTCTAAAATTTGAATATATTTATTTTTTATATTTTAATTAATATATTGCATTTTATCCTTTAAAGTATGCTACAAATATTAATTGTTGATAACATTAAAAAAAAAATTAAATCTAATATACATTTTGTTAGAATGAACGGTAAGAATTATTTTACAGAAATTTCCTAACTTTTGTTTGAATTTGACAAAACTAATTAAAATAGATAACTTTTATCTTTGTATTTTCTACAATTAATCAGTTTTAAAATAAAGTCTAAAATAAAGCGGGGATATTTTCCTTTTACAGTGAATTCAGGCAACAAGAAAATTTGTATACTATATTTTTGCTTAAGCCCTACTATCTTGAAAGTTTCACAATATTTTAAATTTCTGAGTTGGGAATTGCTTATGTCTTGGTTTTTATGTTGTCTTTACCTTTGTGTTTTCATATTTGAAAACTGATAATGGTCAACCCAGTATCAATTATTCTTATTTATTAGTTGATTGACAAACTGAAGAAAGTTAAACATAACTGCATAATTTAATTTGATAAAGATTTATCTCCATTTAAGAACTATATAAAACCAAATTTTGGTATTTATATAATTACTGAGAAAAATAACATGCAATTTCCATTTATAATATTTTTATATCATATGCATATTACCTATTTGTTTATTTTTAATCTTTACTTTAAGCATGTTTTCATTCTACTTAACACAGAAGGACAATAATTTTTCAGAATGATTTATCTCTGATCGCTCATAATTATTAGCATGTATATTGAAACGTCAAAAATTTAAATAGTTTGACTTCATCAAAATTCATATTTTAAAATTCATGAAAATAAAATGTATTAAAGAAAGTAATAAAAATAACAATAATTTAAAATATTCTAGCAACGCATGCAATAAAAATTTTATATCTTAAACGTACGTAATTGAATGATATAATTTTATGCAATATAAATGGCTAAATTATAAGAAAATAAAACATATGTCTAAAAATAATTAACTTTGACTAAATTGCAGTTTAAATACAAGTACACAATCTATTATTATTATTACGCAATATTTCAAACTTTTGAAGGTAATTTTTAATCACATGAACTATAAGATGGATATTTTAAAATTGGGGAACATCTCTATAATAAAACTGTAAGTCATGTGACTGTCCTCAACAGTTCCGGGATGCCGCATCGCTTTTTCATATGCCAAGCGGCCATTTTTATTCAAAATTATTTTTTCGAATAAACTGCATAAAAGTTACATTTTAAGAAAGATCGTTCAAAATAAATTAATATTTGAGAGATGACTTGCGTTCAATTATGTATATATTCTGCAATAACTTCAGTCGAAAAATTCGCAGTTCAAATTCTCTATTCATAAAAGTAAACAAAAAAAAAGATTGATTCGTCGTGAACATTTAAAATATTAAATCATGGAGGTAATCATTCGCAAAGCAAGTTCTCCGCGAATGAATTTTTGGACCGCTGCCTCGCGTCAAAAAAAATAATTCGCACCAGTGAGACAATCAACTCTCTTAAAACGAAAGAGCCAAAATAACTCAAGTTGAGCCGAAATCCACTCATCTCACGATTTGAAAGTCAGCTTCTCATGAAGAGTTGAAACAACTCGAGTGAACGAGTTGTTTTTAAGCAACTCATGATTGAGTTATCTCTATTTTACTCATACTTGAGTGAAATCAAATCAATGAAGGTTAAATCCAGTAGCACTTGAGTGACTTATAACTAACTTATACTTGAGGAGGGGAAGGAGAATTAAAATTCATGGTAAAATGTAATAATTCATTGTAAAATAATAAATTTCATGAACATGTAGATTATTATTTTAGAAAAAAAAAAGTAATTTGCATATTGAATGTATACATATTTATGTTTACATATATGTATATATTCAACAATTAAGTGAAAAGTATCTTTTTTTTTTTTTTTTTTTTTTTGTTGTTGTTGTTTCTGAGCTGCTTGAAATATATACCCCCCCCCCCCCCTCCCGACCCAAAAAGAGAATTTTAAAAGGAATATTTGAAAAGATAAGAATTTCTGCTGATTTAAATATTTTAATCTTTTTTTTATTTTGTTATAATGATTATGTTTTCTATGCAATATTATTCGATACATTGCATGATATTTTTCAGTTTATATCAATATTATCATTAAATATGTTTTAATCCTAATACTATTTAGGAATATTCACACCGTGAATATCCGGGAATGTAGATATTTACTTTATTTTTAACAACATACGATAAAAAATATGGGATTTATACAGTTTCATAAATCAAGTATATTTTAAAATATTAGAATTCAGACTGAGAATAAAATAAGAAATATAATTTGTTTACTTTAAAACAATATTTTTAAAGTCAGACAAGTCAATTTTCAATTTATAGTATTATAAAAGTTAGAGTTCTGAAACATCGCTAAAAATATATACTATCAGGGCTCGATCCAGACAAAATTTTGGGCCTATTTAGGGCCCCTTCACAAAAATCCATTTAATAAAATGGTGGCCTTCACAAAAATCAATTTGATACAATGGTTCCCTTCACAAAATTCCTTTTACTAAAATTGATCCTTTCACAAAATTCTATTCCATAAAAACTTATTATTTATTATTTTATGATGTTTTAAAATGTGTAATTTGTAAACAAACAAGTTCAAAAAAGAGAAAAACTTCAAAAGGATTTTAAAAACTTTTTGTTTATAAATGCTTGGTTCGAATTTGATTAGCTGGATTTCAACTTTCGTTACAAAATGTTATTTTTCACAAAAATATAATAAATTTCACAAAAATAACCTTTACTTTTCACAAAATGGGCCCCAAGATAAAAAACTTGCATCGACCCCTGACTATATAAACAAACGTACCGCCAAGATATTTTCTTTAAAAGTTTAAATTGCTACTAAATGCTATTTATATAAATCATATTTATTGAAACAACATTAAAAAAAAACATAAAGGAGAGGCAAAGGATTTATTTCATTATATTTTAGAGTATTTTTTAATATTTATCCTTCCAACTTAAAAGATCTCTAAATGTTCGCTCGTATAAATAGTCCTAAATGTTAGGGTTAAGACATATTTAATAAAAATATTGATATAAACTGAAAAATATCACGCCATATATAAAATAACAATTAATATAAAACAGAATCATTATAAAAAACATAATTAAAGTATTTAAATCAGCAGAAATTCTTACCTTTTCAAGTATTCTTTCTTTAAAATTTTAACAACGTGGTGTTAGCCGCGTACTACACACCACACGTCTGTCGTCTGCTCAGCGGATATGGGGACAGTGAGGTCACGTCAACTGCGTCAGCTTACTGGATTTCCGCTCGCCAATGAGTGCTTTTTTATCGAGATGAGTTGTTTAGTATTCGCCCTTCTGGAGTGCATTAGGAAAATAAAAATTCAAATCATGATGAGTGAAACATTTAAAAATCAACTCATTCACGATCCAATAAATTAGAGCTCTTTTCTGAGAAGCAAAATCCACTCTTTCGTTTTAAGAGAGAAAGTTTACCATAATTATGTGCTATACAACTCAACTTTCGGACCTTTTCTTGACGTAA
This sequence comes from Maratus michaelseni, assembly GCA_963931845.1. Taxonomy (NCBI): domain Eukaryota; kingdom Metazoa; phylum Arthropoda; class Arachnida; order Araneae; family Salticidae; genus Maratus; species Maratus michaelseni. The sequence continues at coordinate 2,279,767 of OZ007592.1, read as the reverse complement.
ATTGAACTCATGTAATAATATTTAATGAATCAGATTTTTAGCATTTTTAAAATCGCTAATACAGCTTTTATTTATCGCGTGTACAAATTAGAAATGATACTTTGATTTTGAAATCAAATGTTTTGATTTATGATATTATTTCTTATTTATTTATTTATTTTCTCTTTTAAATGAAAAGTGTGAAGTATTTTAAATTTATGTAATATAAGCATTTTAGATTAAAGTTAAGTATTTTAAATGAAATGAGTGACAGGTTTATAATTTAAAATTAAATTAATTGTAGTATGAATGACGGTGATGGGAACGATATTTGGCGAATTATCATCTGCTCCCGGCTAACAAAAATACTCATAATTAAAAAAAAGAATAAAAATAAATAAATGATAGTTTGTTGTAAATAAATATTGATATACATATCAAAAATAATTTATAGAATTAAAATAAAAAATAAAAGTAAATAAACAACAATTTCCATAACAAAGTTTTCGCCAAATTGGCGGGGGAGGGAATCGCGCCAACGTGCGTATGTGACATTTGTGCCCAAAAAATATGCGAAATGCTACCATGATCGCAAAAGTTCATGATTTGTCTATTAGAATCTTCCGATTTGGCGAAGGATTAAGGGAAAATTAAATTATGAATAAATGTAACGTGTTGCAATGTTTAACATACATTTAAGGGAGACCAAACTGGTCGCCAGTGGCGGCTAGTCAATAGATAATGACATAAACGATAATAATATAATTTAAAATATAAACATAAACAAATGCCACTCTATATCTATTGTATTTTGCAATGAAAGTATGGTTAAAGAACTCGTTAAGAATAAAAAACATATTATAAATGGAAATTTCAAGAACTATAACAGAAATATGCGTATGTATGTAGTTCTTGCAATAAGATAAATCTATATCAAATTAAATCAATACAAAATAGTTTAACATACTTCGGATTGACTATGATTTTGATTGCACATGTAAATGAAAAGCCAGAGGCAAAGCGATGCCACGTGACCTACTCGCACGCCAATATCACCTTCAATGGGTGAATGAATAAGCACAATTTGCAGTTGCAGCTAACAAAGTGATAAAATAAGTTGCGCATGCGCGGAAAATGAAAGTGTAAAGGATGATTTTAGAAGGTAGGTTTCCTGACGGTTATTCCAAAAGCCTAATATTCAAAACATTACTGTGACCGTGATATACGCTAAAGATAATATACCTTCGCAGAAAAGTCGAAAGAAAATGAAAAGAGACCGTTTTCGGAACCTTGCTTGCTATCTGGGGAGCCTTGATATCAAATGTTTTCCATACATTCTGGGCGTGTTGGTACTCCTTTTCATCTATAGGCTCATTGGTTAAACTATTAAAAAAGGCAGAAGGCGGGGAAGCTGCTTCTCAGTAAATTTTTCAAAACAAGTAAAATAATCATAGGGGTAAACCCCTTTCCGTATAAGTAAAGATAAATTATTATTTTGTGGGAAATTTTCTGCAAGTATAGAGAATTGATCAGGTTGAAGGTTTTTAACAAGTTTTTCCAATGACGTAGGCAAAAATTGGAAAGAATCTATAAACACCATCTGAATAGGAGATGTAGGCTTTCTGATTTTAAAGGTGATATAGTTTTCCATAGAAGTAGCAATAACATCGATTTCATGATCTTTGAATTTTCCAAGCTTTGTCATAATATGATGGCCATCGTAGTTTTTCAAGTTATGGAATATAACAGGAATTGTTTTACACTGCTTATAGTTCAAGTTGCATTCCACATGTGCAGCCCCTCTGTACGCACCTGACAGGTGATCATGGTCACGTGTACGTTTCTCATCTAAAGTTTCCTTACAAATATGACAAAACTCTGTGTCAGTTTTCTCTCACAGCTGGAAGAGTTGAAAGCTATTCTTAAGGGATTAGCGTATTGTATCTGTATCTATTGTGTACCGTTAGAGTCTGGTTTAAGAAAAATCTTAATCCGGAGGGTAGCGACTTGGACATAATGAAAGAGGTATTTCCATTGCAATGTGGTCTTTGATAGATAAGAAAGAGAGTGCACCCTTTTATCATTCGGTTTAAAAAATGCTCAACACAGTTTCTACCCCGATATACCTGTGCTTTTTTCACACACGTTCCATCGGGTCCAATAACCACATAGGCATAACCACATGGTAAGTGATAGGTTGTTTTCTCGGTATAAGATGCTTTAGAAGAGGGTGGAGCTGACGAAATAGGTATAAGGAGACTATCAAAATCCGCTTAAATCGTATAGGCAACAGAATGTTGTAAATGAATACCTGTAAACTTTAATATATTATCATTTTCAGTAGGCATCTTTATAGCTTGAAGTTTTAATTATTTTAAAATATTTCTAATTGAAAGTAATTTTTCTGGAGTTTGATGATAGTCAGATAAAAATATATGTAGCTAATTCATATTATTCCACTAAACATTGCAAAACAAAAAAACTCTTAAAAATTTTTTATACTTAAACATTCAAAAATTGACAATATTCACATCTTAATACTAAAAAACAATCCTTATGTTGGAGTATTTCCTGTAACAAAATCTAAAAATTTCATATCAACAAGACCCAAGTTAGAAACTTTAAAGTTAGATTTATTTTTTAATATATTTTAAACAACTTTCAGTTTATTTTTTTTCAGCAACGCCCTCTGTTGGCGGTTTTAGAATTAACAATTATTTTTTTTAATATTTCTAACTGAAAGTGATTGTTCTACAGGTTTTTGTTAGTTTAAAGTTAGTTTTAATTTTTTAAGCCTTTTAAACAAGTTTTGAATTAATTTTTTTCAACAGCGCCATCTATGAGATGTTTTAGAAGTAAGTTTAAAAAAAAAATTATCAGTTTTATCATTTGATGATTAAAGATTGGTATTAAGTTCCTAGGTAAAGTTTCTAACTTGGGTCTTGTTGATATGAAATTTTTAGATTTTGTTACAGGAAATACTCCAACATAAGGATTGTTTTTTAGTATTAAGATGTGAATATTGTCAATTTTTGAATGTTTAAGTATAAAAAATTTTTAAGAGTTTTTTTGTTTTGCAATGTTTAGTGGAATAATATGAATTAGCTACATATATTTTTATCTGATTATCGCATTCGTTTAAACATATTAACATTAAAATGGTTTGATAAAGTTGATCGATCACTTTTTTCTTCAATGAAATCGTAAGACATGTATAGTAAAAGTTTATACATTTCAAAAAGAGAAAAAAATTAAACATAGACATGTTATAAGAAAAATTCAAGCACAGACATGTTATCAGAAAAATTCAAACACAGACATGTTATCAGAAAAATTCGAACACAGACATGTTATCAGAAAAATTCAAGCATAAACATGTTATTGTAGTTTCCTACTGGGTAAACATTTTAAAAAGTAGTCGAAGTTGTAGTTTATAAATCTTAAACTATCAAAAATATATTTTAATTTAAGTATTTTATTATAGATCATCTCAAAGTTGGAATTATCCTTTTACAGTATGTTTGAAACTGAACTAGGAAATTTAAAAATCATAAGATTCCTTTTCGCAAATATCTTACATGTTGACTTATAGTTAAACTTATAACAAATAGGCTAGTCGAATTAGACTTGTGCCTATGATAAGGTTTGTAAACGCTTTAACACATGTGTAAATTTATAAACTTTGTACATTTCCTTTTATAATTAGCTTCTTTTTGTTGAAATTTGTTAGTCATTTTAACTAATTTATTTTAGATTATAATTTTAATAATATTTCTTTCGAATTAAAATTTGTGGATTTAGTATGATGAACAACATATAATCACATCGTTTAGCATGAAAATTTTTAAATATCAAATTGTAACATCTGCTAAATTAATTTAAAATCCTATTATAATATATAAATTACTCTTACCTTATATACAGCTGTTGGAGCTCAACCGTCTCATGCAATGACTTGAAGGGGATTAGATGATTAGTACAAATTCTTATCAGCTAATCATACCGTTATCAGCTATGTCATATGACTTGTGACGTCACTGAAGCGCAGCTTTTTACCTGTTGATAAGGGGATAATCTTGTTCTTATCGCAAACATGTAATGACGTCACCCAACACGTCTAAACAAGAAGCTGACAACTACTAGCGAGTAAGAGTTAGGGAAGAATGACTAAGCGCGTGTATTTAAGGTTTATTCTTATCGCAAACCGGAAACTACGTCACACACCGGAAGACGGGCAGTTCCTCTAGCGGCGATGGCAGCGCCCCCTTCTAAAGATAAGAAAGAAAGATTAGCTAAGTGATGACCAACAACTAAAGTGGACGTGTTTTTGGGGTAAGTGCTAAATTCTATTTTTATTCTGTAGGATTTTTTTATATTTTATGATATATTATAATTTACGAATTTAAATTTATATACATTCGGGTTTATCTGTTTAATTATGTTACATTACAAAGAGGGGAAAGAAACTTACAGACTATGAAATTGTATGACCCGTTTTGATAACAATCATATCAAGCAATACTACAACTCAACTTTGCCTTCGAGTTGGGGTACGTGGTTTGGAATAAATAGAGGGGGGAAAATTATGATTTTCATCATTTGATGATTCGTATCGGTAGTAGTAAAAGGTGTTTTAAATTGCTCCCGCTTTTTATCCGTGCGAATCGTTTCAGAAGATTGTTGTTTGCTTTTAACAGTTAAAGTTTTTTTTTTTATTGATTTTATATTATGGATGTTGATATGCCTATTGATGAAGTCATGTCTTTGGGAGATTCTGTATCTGCTAAGAAGATGTTTAGCTGTTTTACTTGCGGTAAAGATTTTTCGAACACTTCTAATCTGAACCAACATATGAAAATTCATTCTGGGGAGAAATTATATACTTGTGATATCTGTTCGAAGCCTTTTGGACGAAGATCAAACTTACGAAGACATTTAAAAACACATGATAGTGTTGGATTGTTACAGCATGATGGATTCGCTGAAGTTCTTACAGAAAAATATACTATATCTCAAAGTTCTTCCAATTTTAATCAGCAAGTTGAAGAGGATGTTTCTTTAAAGACGAACTCCTACGAATGTGGAAAAAAGCATGTTTGTCTCACTTGTGACAAAGTTTTTTCAACATATTTTAATTTGCATCAACATGCTAAGATTCATATTAATGAAAAGTCGTTTTCCTGTGAAACTTGCGGAAAGTGTTTTAGAAGGAAATCGGACTTGATTAGACACCTGAAAATCCATAATGCCTATGGACAGTCTACATTTAAGTGTGATGAATGTGATCAAGTTTTCACCCGGAAGGATAATTTGAAGCAGCATTTACAGTCGCATCGGAATTCAACATTTACTTGCTATGATTGCGATAAAGTGTTTAGAAGAAAATTTGATCTGATACAACATGTACGCACTCAACACCCCCGCACACCTCTTGTGAGTGTAAAACGCAAAATGAGCTTATCTAATGCAAAGTCGAAAAACACAAAGTATTCTGATGCGGTTAATGTGTTTAAAACAGTGATTTTGCATCCTGATGAACGTGTGGAAAATGATTTAGAGGTATTTCATAGCCATGTAACAAACTGAAATACAAGAACGTTTAATAAGTGAAATTCATGAAAAAGGTGCAATTAAATGGTATATGGTAGAAAAAATATCACTTGAACGTCTAACTGATAATGAAGAGTTTGAAGAAATTCAATGTTCGTGTATGACCGAACTTATAGAAGATACTATCTCACAACATATTGAGGAAGGATTTTCGAAGATTATTAAATCCTTTGAAGAATTTGTACAAAGAGGTTCTGGCTGGAAACTTAGAAAAATTCTTCATTTAGAACTCAAGATTGCTAAATATCATCCCCTCGCTGCGAGTTCCTATATTCCTTTGTCTAAAAAACTCGATGATAAAAAAGCCTTGCTGAATATAAAAAATGAAGATAACAAATGTTTAGTATGGTGTCTTTTGGCTTTTAAACTGAACTTAGATTATACAAAAAACCCTGAACGGTTTCACATTATCGACCTTTTGAACATGATATTAAATTAGGTAGTGTAGAATGTCCTGTTCCTTTTCAGAAGATACCTGTTATTGAACAACTCAACAATTTACGGGTTAACGTGTTTGGTTATGAAGAGGACGAAGTTTGCCCTCTGTATATATCTGAAAAGAAAGATCAAGATGTGATTAATTTGTTATTGGTTGGTGATGGTGAAAAGCAACACTATTGTTTGATAAGAAGTTTTTCAAGACTTTTAGGTGATCTTACCAAGCATAATGGTGTGCAACACTACTGTTATCGATGTTTGCATCGATTTTCAAAACAAGATCTATTGGATAAGCATAATGAATATTGTTCTCAACATGTTGCGCAAGCTATAAAGATGCCTAATGAAAATGATAATATATTAAAGTTTACAGGTATTCATTTACAACATCCTGTTGCCTATACGATTTATGCGGATTTTGAGAGTCTCCTTATACCTATTTCGTCAGCTCCACCCTCTTCTAAAGCATCTTATACCGAGAAAACAACCTATCACTTACCATGTGGTTATGCCTATGTGGTTATTGGACCTGATGGAACGTGTGTGAAAAAAGCACAGGTATATCGGGGTAGAAACTGTGTTGAGCATTTTCTAAACCGAATGATGCAAGAGAAGGAAATTTTAGGAGAAAAGTTACATAATATTAAACCTATGAAGCTTTCTCCCAAGGAAGAAAAGGCATTTCGAGAAGCAGAGTTTTGTCATATTTGTAAGAAAACTTTAGATGAGAAACGCACACGTGACCATGGTCACCTGTCAGGTGCGTACAGAGGGGCTGCACATGTGAAATGCAACTTGAACTATAAGCAGTGTAAAACAATTCCTGTTATATTCCATAACTTGAAAAACTATGATGGTCATCATATTATGACAAAGCTTGGAAAATTTAAAGATCATGAAATCGATGTTATTGCTACTTCTATGGAAAACTATATCACCTTTAAAATCAGAAAGCCTACATCTCCTATTCAGATGGTGTTTATAGATTCTTTCCAATTTTTGCCTACGTCATTGGAAAAACTTGTTAAAAACCTTCAACCTGATCAATTCTCTAATACTTGCAGAAAATTTCCCACAAAATAATAATTTATCTTTATTTATACGGAAAGGGGTTTACCCCTATGATTATTTTACTTGTTTTGAAAAATTTACTGAGAAGCAGCTTCCCCCGCCTTCTGCCTTTTTTAATAGTTTAACCAATGAGCCTATAGATGAAAAGGAGTACCAACACGCCCAGAATGTATGGAAAACATTTGATATCAAGACTCTTGGTGATTATCACAATCTTTATGTGAAGACAGATGTTCTTCTACTTGCTGACGTGTTTCAAAACTTTAGGAAATTATGTCAGCAGTATTATGAAATTGACCCTGCTCACCTGTTTACAGGACCTGGGCTAGCATGGCAGGCTTGTTTGAAGATGTCTGATACACCTTTAGAGTTACTCAGTGATATAGATATGTTGCTTATGGTTGAAAATGGAATACGAGGCGGCATTAGCATGATAAGTAAAAGATATGCCCGAGCAAACATCCCTGGTACGCCCGATTATAAGAAAAATGAGGCACCCAGCTACATCATGTATTGGGATGCCAATAACTTATACGGGTGGGCTATGAGCCAATTTTTACCCTATGGCGGTTTTGAATGGTGTGAAACAAGTCATATCACAGAAGAGTGGGTTCTATCTTTATCTGATAGTTCCGAAATTGGGTATCTTTTCGAGGTAGACTTGGAATACCCGAAACATTTACATCCTTTGCATAATGAATACCCTGTCGCCCCTGAGAGAGTAACTGTGGAGGATCAGATGTTGTCTTCTCATGCAAGAAGCTTACTTAACAATAGAAAATTCGTGGGAACTCCTAAACTTATACCAAATTTAAATAATAAACGAAATTATATAACCCATTATCGTAATCTCAAATTTTATTTAGAACTTGGTTTAAAAATTACAGCTGTGCATAAAGCTTTAAAATTTAAACAGGGACCATGGTTGCAGAAATATATTAATTTCAACACCGAAAAAAGGAAAGAAGCAAAATCTTCTTTTGAGAAAGACTTTTTTAAGTTAATGAACAATTCTGTTTTTGGTAAAACCATGGAAAATCTACGAAAAAGAAGAAATATTGTGCTTTGTAATGGTGAAAAAAGAGCCAAAAAATTAGTAGCATCGCCTACTTTTAAATCGTTTAAAACTTATGATGAAGACTTGACTGCTGTGGAGAGATTAAAAACTAGCATACATATGAACCGACCCATCTATGTCGGATTTTCTATACTCGAACTATCTAAACTTTGTATGTATGATTTCCATTACAATTTTATAAAGAAAACATACAAAGATCGTGCAGTTTTACTCTTTACGGATACAGATTCCCTCATATTCTCTCATATATCATATTCAAACCAATAATATTTATAAGGATCTGGAGCAGCATCGTGAGTTGTTTGACTTTTCTGATTACCCGAAATCTCATCGTCTATACTCTGAGGATAATAAGAAGACGCTCGGAAAGTTTAAGGATGAACTGAATGGTGAATTAGCCCTTGAGTTTGTCGGACTGAAATCAAAAATGTATTCTCTAAAATCTGTCAAAGACGAAAAGAAGCGTGCAAAAGGCGTATCTACGCAGATTGCTCGGCAGAAAATTAAACATGAAGACTACTTGGAGTGCCTCCAACAACAAAAAACAAGTATGGAGAAACAGGTAAGGATTGCCCAAGATGACCATCGCCTATATACATTAACTCAAAATAAAATTAGCTTAAGTCCCTTTGACGACAAGCGTTACTTATTGAATGATGGAATAAGCAGTTTAGCATATGGCCATTATGACATTAATACCGTTTGTAATAAAGAAGATAATGTTGATTTGTATTGCTAACGCAAAATCGCGATGTATATTTTGATCTGTAAATACCTTTCTGTAAATTATTTTGTTATAATAAAAATTGTTGATTTTATTATTGAGTACTTTTTTTTTAATTTTTTAAGTAATGTGAAACTTTTTCTAAAAGAATTTTTTTATAATAAAGAACTTTTTTATAATAAAGAATTTGTGAAACTTTTTAACTAACTAACGCATATTTTTTTTCGTTATAAAAACATGAAAAATATTTCTAAAACTTTGATAAACAAGCAGATAGTCACACACACACACACACAAAGAGAACTATTTTCCCGCATACATACACACACACACACACATATATATACACACATAGAACTATTTATAATAACTATAAGACATATATGCTTTTTAAAACATACTCTTACACACAAACCTTTCTAACAAAATATCAGATGTACCAACAAAATGAGATGAAAAGATTACTGTGAGAAAAAGAGGGTTGATTCTGAACAATGCACTATCGGTTGCTCGGTTGCTCAGCTGCGGGCTGCGCCTGCTGCAGGTGAACTCTCCTTTCTCTACTACTTACGTGCTCAAAATGTACATCTTGAATGCGCGGTTGGATAAACATGTAAATAAAATGACCGTAATAGAGGTGGTTGTTGCAATATCTCCACGGGAACGTTTCCTGTAAGAAGGTCAGTAAAATGCAAACGAGAATAGAGAAGAGTCCATAGCTCCTTGCAAGGTTTTTATTTATTAAGGACTTGACTATGTTGGTAAAGTTTGGGAGGTGGTCTTTTGACATCACGTACACTACAACCTCTTTTAGCGGAGGTTAAGAGAAGTCTGATCTACTTTCAGAGATGTACATGTGTGCCAGAAGTCATCCCAATATCGCCAGATTACACGTGCATTAATTTTTATCGCCATTCGGAATTTTAAGACGGTTTAGAATATATCAATGTTAATTTTGCGTGGGAGATAGAGAACAGAGATGCAATGTTAGGCACGTTATCAAAATATAGGTTTTAACGGAGCAACCCTGCGGCTTGTCCTGGGAAAGCGGAACTTATAATTGTAGGATGTATAAAGTTATTAATAAAAAGATGCAAAACAAGCAGTTGTAAAGAATCTAGATTTGCATTCCAGATGCAACAGACAATCGAAGACTGGCCGAATAAAAAATAAAGGCACCGCGATGCAAAACATGAGTGAATTTTAATAGATTTGCGGAGCGGATATTTCTACAAAAAGAATACTAGTGTATCAATGTATATGCGAAATAACCGTCGTCACATTTTTTAATTTTTGAAGGGAAATACTTTTATGCGGTTAACGAAAGCTGCAAAATAAATGAAAGATTACGTGTACATGATTAAATAGCATTTATTGTGGGATAGATATGACTTTACTTTAGAATGAATAGAATTTAAATAAAGATGTAAATTAATTTTTTGAAAAATTAAGAAATTATAAATTTTGAATAAAATTACAAATATATATGATCTCTACATCATATATATATCTCCATCTGTAATGATATAACCTATTCCTGTAAAATAAGGAAAACTTTCCATTCACACAAAGAAATGTCTTGGTAGAATAGACAGAAAGTATTCCTGTTTGAAAAGGAAACTTTTCCGAATCAGTCATTAAACCAATCTTGAAAAAAGTAAAAATTCCTGTGCGGAACAGAAACTTTTTCTTTTCTCTATGGAAATATATACTTTTTTAATTTCCCGTCTAGTAAAGAAACTTTTCTTGTAAGAATAGATGAAAATAGTTGCCTTTGGCCACTTCCTTTCATCACACTTAAATATTATTAAAACATTTTTAAATAGAGAAGAATAAATTCAGAATTTCAGATAATTAGGAAACAAGAGAAAATATATTAAGTATTTTGAAATCGTAAAATATTGGTATGTTTTGTATTAAAATGCTCTTTCAGAATCAACTGTCGAAGTCGACGTTTTGAACCGAATGACCTTAACTCGATCAGTAATTTATGTATCCAAAAATGGAAAACTCTTTTCGATTCTAAATCGCTTCCCTCGTGAGACTTGCCCATTGTACGCTTTTGCGTTTAAAAATATGTCAGAAAGTTTCGCGTTGTTGAGTATGTCAAAATTCGAAATAGAGAGAGAAAGAATCATCTACACTCACGTCGTCCAAGGGTCACCATGCCGCAAAAAGCGGGACCGGGGAACAAAACAAGCTGGACGACGGCTTCTAAATCGGGACATGAAACCACTGTAAACACCATGGCAACAAGAACCTGTCTATAACGGAAACTTGCCTTCAACGTAAGAAATTCATTGTCCCTATGAGCATGGTCATTTTTTCTTTCACGGGGTCATGAAAATTTTCCGTTATAAGCAGGTTTTGCCTAAATAAAGGACGTTAGGTAAGCGCGCGACCACTGGGGTCCATGACAGGATAGTGATCATGCTGCGGGCGGGAAACACAAAACAATCCATGCCCCTCAAAAGAGCGAGAGAATAGCAAAAATAAATGAAAAAAAAATAATAATAAATTCCGGACAGCATTCTTGGATAAAAAACAAAAAGCATTTCAAAAAAATGTCGGCGCAGTGTTTCTATTCTCACAGGCTGCGTCGTTTTTCCCGCCAAACGAGGAGGCGAAGGTCGTGCATTGGGCCGCGTTCACTCAACCGAGATCGTGGAAAAGCGAAAGACCCCACCACGCACGGGGCGCGAACACAAACTGAGACCTGCATCCAAGGACCCCGCACTTTCAAACCTGCAGGCGCGACATTGAACGCGTTTGGGCATTTTCACACAAATTGAACAATGAATGTTTTGTTGAATCCAATTTTTTTCCCTTGGACCCCCCACCTTTTTCTGTCATCCACATGGTCGAAGGAATATGTGGACTTGCACGCAATTATTATACGGATGAAAAAGAAAGTAAACTTTTGAGTAGCAAATAAGAAAATAAAAGCTGTTTCTAAATAAAAACCTAAAAATACAATAAATCCTAAATAAAGAAAATAAAACCTGTCTAGGATAGTTAAAAGGAAAAAATCACTTTCCTTCTCTAAAATGACACTTGCTGACACGGATATCTTTCTCCTATCTGAGATTTGAGAGATTTCCCATTGAGCATAGTTAGGATGTTCTTTCAGTATAAGGACAGGATTCCGTAGTAAACAGGTACCGTTTCCCCAGGTTTTACGGAACCCTTATATCCGTAAACGTGTAGATACATCGGAAAAATATTTTGTTTCCGTCTTTAGCTGGTAGATTGGCACTTTAAGAGAATGGAAAAAACCGTATACTCTTTTACTCCTAAGATCCGGCGCAGTGGTTCTTCGCCGGACGGGTCCTGGAACTCCTAAAAACCGGGATGCCCAGCGGCTTTCACAGGTATTGAACACTATACCTGTCATTGTCCTGCACCCATTTTCTCTTGGGATAGAATTCCCTTCAATACATGGGCATTCATTTCAACATTTTCATCCCCATTTTAAAAAGAGTTTAACTTGAGACTAAAAGTCCCACAATACAAAAAAGTACTCTATTTCAGCAGTCTAAGAAGTTGTTTACCCTTGTAAATAAAGCTTGAATAAATTTTTCAAGGAATTTTTTCTTTTTAAGTATGTTTAAATTGTTGTGAATAGGTTTCAAAATAGTTTAAGCTTCTGCAGTTTTACATAATTATACAGTTTTAAAACGTTGAATAATAATAATAAAAAAAAAGGTCTGATTAGAAACGTTGACTAATTAAATGAAAATTTATTATTTTTTTTTATCCTCGATTACAAATCATATTTCAACATACTCCCAGAAATGTGGTTCGACTCTCGACACGAAAATTGAATTTTTTTCTGAAATTTTTCGCAAGAATTGGGGGGATCGACTTATACACGAGTATATACGGTAATTCTGGAATTTCAGCCGTGAACTCGATGAGGTGATTGTCTGTGCTGCCGCCTCCCGATCTATTGAGTAGCACCTTAAACCGCTCTTGGCACAGAAAAGACTAACAAATAACGTTCCAATTTTTACTTCTAAGGGCTTTCATTTGAAAACAGTTTTCTGTGCGCCTCAATCTCAAAACAAATAAAATGGACACAGCATATGCAAGAGACGCTCACTCATTGCAAATTTGTTCTTTTTTTAGTTCATCTCACGAAACCCTATTGCTCCCGCTCCGTTGTCTGTCTGTCACAGAGCCATTCTCGAAAACTATGTAACTTACAGAGTTGAAACTTTGTGTATAAATCAGAATATCAACTGTGAAGAGCTGAAAATATTAAAATTTGAAAAAGGCGTATTATTTTAATAAATAGAGATAAAAAAACAAAATTATAACAGCCTTTTCCTATTCAATTTAAACATTTTTCGTTATAGCCGATGCCAAAAATTAAAAATCAACGATGAAAACCTTTCTACAATAATTATTTTTCTATCAGACGATTTCCACGTGAAAAATGAAATAAAAAGTTTCACCAATTGAAAAAAAGATTAATCTATACTAATATTATAAAGGAGTAAAGATTGTTTGTTTGTTTGTTTGTAGGGGGTAATCTCTGGAACTACCGAACCGATTTCAAAAGTGATGGTGGCAAATGCATGGTGACAACCCCTGCTCCAACATAGGCTATATTTTATGTCGGTGCCACTAACCCCAGGGGGTGCAAGAGCAAAAAACGTTATAAAATTGCCATTTTTTAGCTATCAAACTGGCTATCAAGCCCTGAGAGCTTGCCAGCCAGTTCTGTATGTATGTATTATGTACGTAATGCGATAACTCTTCATAGAAATATCCGTTTTCCTTCAAATTTTGTTTATAGGTTCACTGTGTTAAGGCGCTTCCCTGATTAGTTTTCGGGATTGATTGGTTAAGTATAAAGGGGGGGGGAACGGGGGGATAATCCACCCCCTTAATTTATATAAATGGGTTTTTCATGCAGAATTATTCTATTTGCTTCTAAATTTGTTTATAGGTTCATTGGGTTAAGACGCTTCCCTGATTAGTTTTCGGGATTGATTGATTAAGTATAAAGGGGGGAAACGGGGGGATAATCCCCCCTTAATTTATATAAATGGGTTTTTCATATGCAGAATTATTCTATTTGCTTCAAATTTTATTTATAGGTTCACTGTGTTAAGGCGCATCCCTGATTAGTTTTCGGGATTGATTGGTTAAGTATAAAGGGGGGAACGGAGGGCTAATACCCCCTTAATTTATATAAATGGGTTTTTCATGCAGAATTATCCCATTTGCTTCAAATTTTGTATATATATTCATTGGGTTAAGACGCTTCCCTGATTAGTTTTCGGGATTGATTGATTAAGTATAAAGGGGGGGAACGGGGGGCTAATACCCCCCTTAATTTATATAAATGGGTTTTTCATGCAGAATTATCCCATTTCCTTCAAATTTTATTTATAGGTTCACTGTGTTAAGGCGCATCCCTGATTAGTTTTCGGGATTGATTGGTTAAGTATAAAGGGGGTGGGGGCTAATCACGCCTTAATTTATATAAATGGGTTTTTCATGCAGAATTATCCGATTTTCTTCAAATTTTGTATATATATTCATTGTAATTAGAGATTTACCTGATTAGTTTAAGGGGTTCATTAGTTAACTATGAGGGGGGTAGACCCCCCCCCCCTTAATATATTGTTTATTTCTTTATTTTTCGATGGGCTTATTTCAAATTCTTTGAAATAAGAGTATAATATACAATTAGTGTGAATTAGCCTGTGAACTCAATGCCCTCAGTTTAACTGGGCAGTTTTATTTTTATTTTTTATACTGAAGGAGCTAGAAATTTGAAATTTGTCATTGTAGTTACTTATAAGATGTAAATGGTCTCTAAGAACAAAATAAAAAAGAAATTGAAATTTAAAAGGGTGAAATGAGCGAAAAGCGTTCTAAAAACAGTCTAAATTACAATTTCTATGAAATCTCTGGAACTACAGAACCGATTTCAAAAGTAATGGTGGCAAATTGATGGGGACAATCCCTACTCCAACATAGGCTATATTTTATGTCGGTGCCACTAACATCAATGGGGTGCAGGATCGAAAAATGTTCGAAAATTGCGACTTTTTTATACTGAAGGGGCAAGAAATTTGAAATTCAGCATTGTAGTTACTTATAAGATGTAAATGCTCTCTAAGAATAAATTTAAAAAAAAATCGAAATTTAAATGGGTGAAATGAGCGAAAAGCGTTCTGAAATCATTCTAAATTACAATTTCTATGGAATCTCTGGAACCACGGAACCACGGAACCGATTTCAAAAGTGATGGTAGCAAATTGGTCGTGACAATTCCTGCTCCAACAGCCTCTTTAATAAAAAACTATGCGTTGCTGACGACTGGGTTTTTCGCTAATTGTTGCAACAGATTAATCTCGGAAAATGAAACATTTGAAGTTACTGAAAAAAATGATAGCTCAAAAAGTATTTGTCAGAAAATTGTTAGACAAACTGCGTTTGAAAGGTAAAAAATTGTATTTTTCTTGATATAAATTTCAAATCTAATGATTATGCCGTTTTTCAAATATTGAATTTCAAAAATTACCAAATTTTCCAATGGAGTACCATAGCGAAACCTTCATGCGTAAAAAGATAATGATAAGGGTGACGTGTCCTGACGTGTATATTGGCTATAGCACGAGTCACAAATTATAGTAGCCTTACTATTCTGTTAAAATATAAAAGTGAATTATGAAATGTCAATATTTTGTTTGATTAAAGGTTCGTTAAGAGAAATTGACCAGCGTAGCGGGTGTAGCTTGCTAGTGTGAAATAAAATTGGTTGACGTCATAGTGGTAATAAAACATAAACCGGAAAGATTTTTCAATAATACAAGGAGTATGAGTATGTGTATGTGCACAAAATAGATTAATATCACGTGATTAGAGAATTAAAAAGAAAATCTGACGTCCTATCGGAAGTTTAACGGATTTTTCAAATGTTTCAGAATAATACAAAGCGTGTATCAATATGAGTAATAGAGAATATTAAATATATGAGTTTGATAAACATATTGAATCATGATAAAAATCCGATTATGGAAATATTCGCATATTTTAACATTTTGAAGGTGTACAACATGTTTAATTTTGAAATTATTTATTTTAAATATCGCATTTAGTCCGCATGACAGATATTACAGTGAGAGAATATAATAGCGGGCTTAGACCGCTATCGGAATGGTTTAGATATTCGAAAAGAAGAAAAAATAGACCGGTAAATTTTTACTTTATAAAAAACATGGCTTTTTTTTGTTGTTGTTGTTGCTAAATGAAATTTGTTTGAATTTATTAAAGAAAGGATAAAGTGTTTTGAAAGGAATATTAAACGAAACCCTTTGAGCGATCTTCGATCTCACTTACCCACTTGTTTTCCTTATCCGGTCTGTTATTTCTAAGAGTGTAAAAGTGTGGCACTGCCAGGCATAACTGTTGAAGTGATTTCGAATCGAACAGTTTTTTTTTTTTTCAATTTCCGATCCACGAACGACATCTTGAGTTAGATTCGACTGTTTTCCTTTCCCGTGCTGTTGCGTTTCAAAATTCAGTTCAATTCGCCGACTTAGATGCCATTTTCTGAAAGATCTTCAACGAAAAACGGAAACAAAACTGTTCGATTCCATCCCTTCAGGATAAGGGTTCCTTTCAGCCACGCGAACAAAAATAAATCCCGGCAGAAAGCAACCAGGGAAACGCTAAACTTTGAAAATTATTTTCCAATATTTATTTCATTCCAACAACAACAACAAAATCTCTCAACACTACTTTCATTCCACACGATCTTGATTTTAGATTTTATTTTTTAATTATATATTTATAGTTAAAGAAAATAATAATAACCTGGGAACCAAACGTTTCCATTCTTTTTTCCCGATAAAGTTTCGACGCAGACGATAAGATGTTTCCAAAATAAACCGTCCTTGTTTGCTTTTCTTTTTTCGCTATTTTTAGCGAGAAGATGCGCACTTTCTTTTTCTCGAGGAGTTTGTTTGCAAACAAACGAGGGGCACAACGACCCCTTCCTTTCCTCTCCTTGTGCCCGATCTCGTTCGAGAGGGGTCGTCAGATGACACGATTTAGAACCCAGAACAATGAGAGAGAAAGTTCGCGTTCCAAATACTCCTCTCTCTCTCTCTTTCTTCGTACTTTTGCGGGGACCAGGGCCGCTAACTTGATATTTTGTCTTGTTTCCTAATTATCTGAAATTCTGAAAGTGTGTATATCTATTTAAAAAATATATTTAATAATATTTAAGTGTGATAAAAGGAAGTGTCCAAAGGCAACTATTTTCATCTATCCTTACAAGAAAAGTTTCTTTACTAGACGGGAATAGTTTCCGATTAAAAAATATGTATTTCCATAAACAAAAGAAAAATCTGTTCCACACAGGAATTTTTACTTTTTTCAAGATTAGTTTAATGACCGATTCGGAAAAGTTTCCTTTTCAAACAGGAATACTTTCTGTCTATTCTACCAAACATTTCTTTGTGTAAATGGAAAGTTTTCCTTATTTTACAGGAATAGGTTCTAACATTACAGATGAGTTTACTGATTGATTTGGAAAACTTCCCTCTATGAAAAGGATAACTTTCTCTCTCTACAGAAAGGCAAGATTTCCGTAAGAAACAGGAATTTATTCTGTGTCTAAAGAATGGTTTCTGAATCAAACAGGAAAAGTTTCCTGACGGAAAGAAAAAGCTTTGCATTTTTTTCGTATTTTAATCCGTGTTGGTTCGGAAAAGTTTCCTTACCGATAAGGGCAACTGGAATTCCGTTTCCTACAGGAAACTTTTTCGGATTTTTTTTACAGTGTATGTTTTTTATCAAAGAATAGAAAACACGTTTCGATGACCTAGTTTCTGAATAAGAACACCTGTCCATTTCATATATCAGAAGGTATGGCTCCTTTGGATTTGAGAACAGCACGCACCCACTGGGCGCTTAAGCAAATTTGACAAATGCCATTTTCGTAAAGCTGCCATTTTAAAGCTATTGTAAAACCTTCTGCTGATTATCATGGAGGAAAAAGGTGGTCATCGAGGAGTAAGCGATTATATAATAAGGGTGTAATATATACATCAGAAAAATAAACGTCATTTAATTCAAAATCACTTGGCCTCCATGTATGTTTTAAATCTTTTTCGACCTTTTCACTTTTTTGTGCTTTTAGAGTAGATAAGATTGAAAATGAAACGTATTTTTATATAAAAATCTATTCTAAGGCACGGAAAACGTTTCATTTTCTATGGGGGAAGGAGCGAATGCAGACCAGTGGCAGTACAAACCGACTCGGAACCAACCGATCCCGTAATTCATCACGAGATTTGACAGTTTGCAATTCTGCCCTGCTTTCGGATTTTTCGACCGACGTTCAATCTCCCTGCTTTGAGCTTACCAGTTTCGACCAATCCTTTCCAAGGTCACACGTGGTTTGTTTATTTACGCGAGATGTGAACGTGTGTTTTAGACCTATTTAAATGCAGACTTTTTTGAAATTTTTTTTCAAATGATTGATTTTTTTTTTTTTTTTTTTTTTTTTTTTTCCGAAGTTAGGTTTGCGGGAATTTTGAAGTCAATGAAAAATATTATTTATAAATATTAATTAAGAAATAATTTTAAAATATTAATTAATGATGAGACTAGGGAGATTAGATGGGATATGGATTTTAGGTTAGAATTTAAATATTTTGATGAAATAAAGGAGAATACACCAAATTTAATAAAAAAAATATGAGGTATTTATCTAAATTCTGTAAATATACACTGCTGTTTAAATATATACTACATTTTCTTATGACCATACAGCAAAGATTTTATTGCTAATTTGTAAATAATGTAAATTATACATTTATTTTTTTTACTGTTCAGTTAATCTGAATTGTTGTAACGCATTTTTTTATTGTAACTTGAATTTGAAATTAAATCTTCGTAGTCATGTGACATTTCCCTCTCCCCCCCCCCCCTTTTTTTCTACTTTTCAGTGAATATGAATTGTTCTTATGCCTTTTTCATTAGACTTAAAATTAAATAAATATTTTCTATATAAATTAAATATTCGTAGTCATATGACACCTTCCCTCCTCCCACTCGCTCCTTTTAGGTAGATTTCGTAAGAACTACTACGTATTACATTCTCACCTAAGTTGGAATTTTTGAAAAATTTTTGCAGATCTACGCCGATCATGACTCCCAGAACCCAAAAAGACTCACAGTTGAAAACTTTATCTATCTATCTATCTATCTATGTCACTTTTTTATGGACACAATAACTGGAAAAATTCTGCATAAATCTCTTCCAAACAGATACATAAAAACAAGGGGCATAAAATCTCGTTTAAGTTCGTTAATGAGCAAAATCGAACCAGGGGGGGGGAGGAAATGGGGGGGGGCTTTTTGTAAAAACAGAAAAAAAACCCATAATTACTTAATTATGATACGTATGGAATCCGTGTAAAGTTATTATTACTTCTAGGAAAAGGGCCGAAAATTTATGTATGACAGATTTTAGATATCATTAAAAATGGCCCCAAGGGACAGAGAAGGGAAGGGGTGGGGTAGAAGAAAAAAATCATAACTCCGTCAATTCACAAGATATCAAATCCGTATAAATGTATTATTAATCCTCTTAATATTATCTACAACTTTTATATTGACAATTTTTTTATTAAACCAACCCTTATAGCACAAAAAAATTAAAAACAAAAAAAAACCCTGCCGGCTCCGCCTGCAAACAAGTTAGGTTTCGAAGTGGGCGGTTCCCATCTGCCGTATCATGGCAAAAAGGTCATTTCTTCCGTAATTCCCAACAAACAGGCGCCCCACGGTCTGCATCTTTGAAATCTACCTGTGCCTGTAAGTCGAGCCGTCAGGGATTTTTTTTTTTTTAATCTGGTGTAATATACCTTTCAGATTTCATTTTAAAACTTGAATTATGTATATTGCAAATTGTATTTCCTTTCCACAATTTGAATTACATTCCGCATAATGATGAATGCAGCAAGTATATTTCAAACTAAATAAGATTTTTATGAGGTGTTTATCTAAATTTTATAGATATACAGAGTTATTTAAACATATATTACATTATCTTATGACTTGTATAGCAAAAACGTTCGCAAAGCGAGTTTTTTTTTTTTATTCCCTCGTAGTGGGTGATTAATAATGTTGAGGCTTTTAATTATAGATTAATATGTTTTTAATCTCTTACACAGGGACCGGTTGCACTAAAATATCGCCCACTCCCACCTTTTTTATTATGTTAATTAGTAAATTATTAGGGATCTGTTTAGGAAGAAATTGGGTCCCTTTAAAGAACCCTTCACAATATTTTCCATTTCAAAACTGGACCCTTGACAAAAATTTTCATCTCAAAACAGGGCCATTAAAAAAATTATTTGTCTTAAAAAAGGACCCTTCACAAAATTCTTTGTCTTAAAAAACTTTTACAAATTTAATTATTTAAAAGTAAAATCTAACTGTCCCTTTTACATAAAGAAACTGTATATTTTACATACAATAATTTAAAAATGTATAAACAAGAACCAGAATATGACGATCCTTTCAAATTCACAAAATTATGACTAGATTTTTCACAAATGTAAAAAGCTGTTCATAATTTACAAGGACAGGACCCAGGGACTTAAGTCTGGACAGACCTCTGATTATGCTAAGTATGCTATGAGATTTTGGAAAATTTTAATGCTGTTAGCGAAATATATTAATTAAACTATATACATTTTTAATGTTGTTTGTGAATTATGATTTAAACTAAACAATTTTTTAGTGTTGAATAAATATTTAATGTAGGCAAAATCTTTCATTAAGTTATTTTTATTTATTAATTTATTTATTTTACGAATTATCTTTTTAACGAAATGTGTTAATTACATTTTGGAAACAAAACGAAATAAGTAGTAGTGCTTTCCCTTATTAGTTTTCAATAGAAAATATGTTTCAATCTTTATGTATGTATTATGACTCACACTATATTTCATACATATACAAGACAGTGCAAAAATATTCCGGTAAATTTCATTAGTATATAAATTCTATCGGTAAGTGTAAAACTGTTTTCTTGTAACATGCAAAAATAATTTCGTAAGCAAATAAAAATCTTTTCACTCTAGTGAACTTTTAACTAATTATTAGTACTATTGGATTAGGGCGTATTTTTTTCTTTTCCTAACGGGTCTATAATACTTTATTATTTACAATTCAAAATAGTATTAAAATAAATTTTAACTGAAAAATAATTTATGTTTAAAAATTTCGTGTAAACTGTATTCATTAGAAAATGTACCTATTCTAAAACACTGTCTTTTTGCCCTGTATCCTCATATACTAACGGATAACTATCCTCATATAACTATCCTCATATATATCGGAGCGCTGCATATATACGCGCGCCATCTTAAAACGATTAAGGGAACGCTTTCCGGCTGCCTAAAGCAGTCGAAAAAATTACCACATAACAGCCCCGAAATACGGGAACGAATTCCGAGACGGTAGGGGCAGAATGCGAAATTATCACTTCGTCGGCGCATTACGAGAAAGTCTTCCGTTCCGATGAGGGGAGAATGCTGCCGCAGGCCCTGATCGAAGTCATTTCGATTGAGTCACATCTCAAAATATATATTCACGCATAACACACTGTAAAACCTACAAAAACGAAATCGCTAATCGATCGCAGAAATCTGTCCGGATATTTTTACGTTTAAAGGCGGATTCCGTTAGAGAGGGCCTCTGTTTTCAAAGGGTTTCCAGAACATACTGTTTTTTTTTCCCTTTTTAGGGTTCCGTACTTGAAAATTGAAAAAAGAAAGAAAAAAAAAAAAAAAAACGAAACCCTTATAGTCTTGTTTTGGGAATCCCGAAAATAAATCGGCGCAGAATTATAAATGAATAATTTTCGGAATTTTTTATTTCCATTAGATCTTCCTCCGTGCCAAATTTCCAGATTCTAGGTTAACCGAAAGTAAAAGTACCCTTAACATATTCCCTTCTGATTATCCTCTTACTCGCCCATCAAACAGACAAACAGGCATAATCTTAATTATTACGGCTGTCTAGGGTTGTTAACTTCGTTTCTTATGTGTCGATTTCTGATCCACTTTCGTCGAACTGATTTTAGTACATCGGTCCATCTGCAACCATGTCGCATTAGGATCAGGGACAGGGTCAGAGAGGGGTTCGCTTTCGTTTTTGTTTGGAGTCCTATTAAATTTTGTATTAAAAGTGGTCTACTTCCAATTTTTTAGTTATATTTTTTGTTTTGCTTTTTTCACACGTTGAGTGTTTTATCACCGAATAAAACATTCATTTCTAATGAAAATTGCAAGCGACACGTCTAAATAAAACTTCTTTTTAAATAATACTTTTTTTTTACTTTTACTGTCACGGACGAGCTTTGTGGTCGGACCCCCAAAAAGAATGTTCGTCTCGCTTCGAATCCGCGTGGACTGGCGACGGGAAAGGGTTCGACGGACTGCGGCTCGCAAGAAAAAACAGGGCCGCCTTTCTGTTGAATCATCCTCGGAGGAGGGGGGGTCAGCTTCAAAGAACGCCGGGATGTGTTTTTTTTTTTTTTTTTTTTTCTCCTCCTTTCGGCGGGAAAACAAAACATGCATTTGCGACGAAGAAATGGCGCTTTGTCTCTTGGGCACGACAAAATTTCGCGCATTCTTCAAGGTCACATTTTTTAAAATTTGCAGCCAAAAGTCATAATTTATTTCTTTGGTCTTTATTTTCCAAAGGTTCTCTGGTCATCCACAAAAAATAAAAAAGAGGAGTCTCAACAACACGCAAAACAAGAACGTGTCAGGGAGGGAACAGATCTCACCACACCTGAAACAAGAACGAAAAATCATGCGTCCAGCATAGATTATGTAACACTTTCCAACGCTTCCAAAATATTACAAATCATGACGGTTTAATAAGCTGAAAGATAACATCTAAGTAAACAATTTGGAAAACGCATAACCTATTTAAAAACGCAATTTCAGGAATTTCCAACCTATACAATATTCGAAAAAATATCTGAATACTTTTATTCAGCCCTGTATAGGATCTATAGATTTGTATATAGACTACATTGGATGCTCAATTTTAGTTTAGTTAGGAAACGCGTAGCACAGTTTAAAATTCTCCTTCTGGAGTTTCTGTCCCTAAACGGAAATGCGTTCGAACTTTTGTGATGCCCTGTATAGGATCTAGAGAATTTATACACACCAAGTAATAGACAAAAAGTGAGTTCAATTTAAAATCGCGTTCAGCAACTTAAAACGTACTTCCAGGAATTATTGTTAACAGACAGTAGAGAATTCTTTTGTGTGTCTCTGTCCATGAACGATGACTGCTATACACACACTATTCTGTATAGTAAGCCTCTTGTCATGCACCTTAGTAATATACGAGCTATGCTCGGTCAAAATTAAATTTGAGTTCAAATATCATGCATGACGCCCATGACCAAAATGACCCACCAATTGAATTTTCTCGAACATGTGACTTAGCCCAACAGTCTTCTCGTGCCCGAAAACCATTGGATGCAAAATTTAGTGTAAATAGTCTGAGCCGTTTTTAAGATAAAATAGCTTGACTCACAATGACCCATAACCAAAATGACCCACTAATCGAAATTTCTCGAACATGTGACCTAACCTAGTAGTCTTCTTGTTCCCTAAACCTGTAGGGTGCTAAATTTATTTCAAATCCTCTGAACCGTTTTTAAGATAAAATAGCTTGGCCCATAATGACCCATGACCAAAATGACCCACTAATTGAATTTTTTTCGAACATATGACCTAGCCCAACAGTCTTCTCGTGCTCGAAAAAAATTGGATGCAAAATTTAGTGTAAATTGAGCCGCTTTTTAGATCTTGACCCACAATGACCCAGAAATGACCCACTAATCGAATTTTCTCGGACATGTGACCTAGCCCAATGATTTTCGCGTGCCCGAAACTCGTACGATACAAAATTTAATCAAAATCGTTAGAGCCGTTTTTTAGATAAAATTAATTTGACCCGCTTTGACCCAAAAATGACCCACTAATCGAAAGTTCTCGAACATGTGACCCACAATAGTCTTCTCGTGCCCGAAAATAGTCGGATATAAAATTTCGTCAAAATCGTTTGAACCGTTTTTTAGATACAATTAGCTTGACCATGACCCAAAATTACCCCAAATTACCCAGTAATTGAATTTTCTCGAACATGTGACCTAGCCCAACAGTCTTCTTGTGTCATAAAACCATTGGATGCAAAATTTAGTGTAAATTGAGCCGCTTTTTAGATCTTGACCCAAAATGACCCAGAAATGACCCACTAATCGAATTTTCTCGGACATGTGACCTAGCCCAATGATTTTATCGTGCTCGAAACTCGTAGGACACAAAATTTAATCAAAATCGTTAGAGCCGTTTTTTAGATAAAATTAATTTGACCCACGTTGACCCAAAAATGACCCACTAATCGAAAGTTCTCGAACATGTGACCCAGCACAATAGTCTTCTCGTGCCCGAAAATGGTCGGATACAAAATTTCGTCAAAATCGTTTTAACCGTTTTTTAGATACAATTAGCTAGACCATGACCCAAAATGACCCACTAATCGAATTTTCTCGAACATGTGACCTAGCCCAATGGTTTTCTGGTGCCCCAAAACGGTATGATACGAAATTTCGTCAAAATCGTTAGAGCCGTTTTTAAGATAAAATTTGCATATATATATATGTTATATAAAAATTTATTTCCTTCGTATCCTTCCATTTTATTCGCATTAATATTTTAAAATTAATCTAACTTCTGTCATAGTCAGTATTTCTTTAATTCTTAATAATATCTATTCCTATTTAAAGTCCTTTTAAAAGTAAATATCCGTATATTAATAATTATCTTATTCTAAATCTTAATCTAAAATTTTATGTTCATTCGTAGCTTTTATCAGTTCCCCAATCTATAAAATTCCGAGACGCGTTCTCATTTCGAATGTTTTTTAAAAGCCATTTTCTTTTTATTATTATTATTATTATTGCTCTGATTTTTTCACGCGCTTGGGATTTTAACTTCAAAATTTATCCGCACCCAAGTACGGGATTCTTTACTGTTTTAGCCTCGCCCTCTAGCCTCATTCGCTGGGCTGGAGCTAGCTTCTCACTCATTGGGTTGTGCGCTCGTGACGTAATTTCTGTATATCTCCGCGGAGAGAACAAAACTCGCCCGCACCGGTCGGAGCACTAGATTTTTGACGTTTTCGGAAGCTAAACAAATATGTGTCTGGTATTTTTATGTCCGTAGAATATTCAAATGGCCCAGTAACATCTTAATTCAATGAAGTGAAGCAACGTTAGCCCGAGGGCTATAAGTTTTAGACCTTTGGGAATTGTTTCTGTGTTGTTCGTCTTCTAATAAAATTATTTGTCTGGAGATTGGCTGGAATTATTGGAAAACTTTGGTGGACTCATTTCATTGCCTTCTACTTCGCCATACTCGCTAATATCGACTGCAACTTGCTATATCGTTGAAGGACTGCCATCTTTTTCATCGAATATTATTCATCGTAATATCTCAACCTCGTCAAAATGCTACATATATATATATATATATATACAGTGGAACTTCCCTTTAACGAAGTCCCTATTTAACGAAGTTTTCTACTTAACGAAATTTTCCGCAGAACTTTGACTTTGAACACCATTAGCATGTCAATTAATCTCTACATTACGAGATATATATTCTATATAACGAAGTTTATTCCACTTCTGTACGTGAATAGAATTCAAATTAAGCGATTGCTGTTCGAAAGATATGCAAATTTATTTCAGCGGATTCGATTGTATGAAAATGAATACATTTAAATAATTTTCATTCTGCTTGGTGCTAAATAAAACAATTTTTTTTCACACTAAGAAAAACACTTGTTATCACTATTCTCCCATTCCGAGACTCCAGCGTTGACAGTTGGGGGAGTCAAAATCCCCTTTTTACCTTCAATGATATAGAAGATGAGGTGTCGCAATGGCGTCAGATGCATTGAAACGAAAAATATCTATTAGAATCAGACAGGTACCATTCTGATCTTCCATTGTTGATAGACAATTGCTTTGTACATCCAAAAGAACGTGCTTCGAAATACAAATCGAAGTTATTTGTGTTCCTGCGAAGTTATTTGTGTTCTGTATAGCTGTAGCTAAACTACAGCTACAGAATACAGCTAAACTTCAATCATTAGTCTAAGGAATAACTACTAATTAGTCTAAGGATTCAGAAGCATTTGATTCAGTTTTAATCATGAAGCCGTCTTTTACAAAACAGTTGTGTAACGGTCGATGAAATCGCGTCACATTCCCAAGCTTTCATCAGCTCTGATACACAGAATCTCAAACTGATGTTTTCACTACATCGACTTTTTCGATAATGTACTTCAAGATTTTTTGTTATTCCTTAGACTAATGATTGAAGTTTAGCTGTATTGGCAGGAACACAAATAACTTCGATTTGTATTTTGAAGCACGTTCTTTTGGATGTACAAAGCAATTGTCTATCAGCAATGGAAGATCAGAATGGTACCTGTGTGATTCTAATAGATATTTTTCGTTTCAATGCATCTGACGCCATTGCGACACCTCATCTTCTATATCATTGAAGGTAAAAAGGGGATTTTGACTTCCCCCAACTGTCAACGCTGGAGTCTCGGAGTGGGAGAATAGTGATAACAAGTGTTTTTCTTAGTGTGAAAAAAAATTGTTTTATTTAGCACCAAGCAGAATGAAAATTATTTAAATGTGTTCATTTTCATACAATCGAATCCGCTGAAATAAATTTGCATATCCTTCGAACAGCAATCGCTTAATTTGAATTCTATTCACGTACAGAAGTGGAATAAACTTCGTTATGTAGAATATATATCTCGTAATGTAGAGATTAATTGACATGCTAATGGTGTTCAAAGTCAAAGTTCTGCGGAAAATTTCGTTAAGTAGACAACTTCGTTAAATAGGGACTTCGTTAAAGGTTATATACATTCCACTAAGTTATATACATTCCACTGTATATAACCACACACAAGATTTGCTCGTATTAGAATAAATGATATAAATTTCAATGCATTTAAAATAGTGAAACATGATTTAATTAAACCGCAAACGATTTTTTTCTATAGACGTATAATAAGGTAACGGAATTCTTTTGACTGTCCCTGTAAAGTAACTCTAAGTGCTATGCACACCCTATTCCATATTAAGCTTCTTGTCATGCACCTTAGTGATATACATCCATTACAATACAATGTGTTTGAAATTGTGTAACATCATTAAAATAAACCGCAAATGATTTTTCCCCATAGACCGTCATGTAACGGAATTCTTCTGAGTGTCCCTGTAATAAAACTATAAGTGCTTACACACTTCCGTTGAAATAGGGAACATGATATAGATAACGACAATAACATATAAAAATTGCAGGGCAATCCGAGCCTATTGACGGGAGTTAGAGCACGGACAGACGGCAGACAAACCGAAGTCATAAACACTTTTCAACTAGGTTGGAAATTGTTAAAAAGCCGCCAAAACGAACCGCTTCAGCAGAATGAAATCCGATCGAATCTCAACGGTGTCTTTAATTGCTAAATAGTCGTAAAATAAAACTTTTATAATCCGTAAAGTAAGTTATATTAGACATGTTTCGACTCGAGCCATTATCAAAACAAATATAAGATTATTCTACAATTGCACCGGTCTATGAAGTAATTATTTGAAACGCTATCATCAACAGTCAAATAAAACTTAATTTACCATTTATAAAGTTTTTATTTTACGCCTTTTAGTCATTAAAAGAAGTAAATTATGCGTTAAAGTAGGGCAGATGGGGCTGTAGGGAATTTGGAATCGAATAACGTTTTTCATGATCGAATGTCTAGAGGAGATCTCGAAAATCGATCGTTCTTTGTCGTGTCTCGATAACCGGCTTAAAACGCCCAGTTCGATCTTTATCGAAAAAAGGTAAACTCTATTCCTTGTGTTTGAATAACCCCCATATGCGAATTTCGTGCTAATGCGAATCAAAATGACTTCGTGAATGCGTCCGGAAAAAGCGAGTTTTTGAGACACCTCATCTTTTGTTTTCTGATCACACATGCATATTCTTTCAAACCCAAACACATCGCGAAGTCCTTTTTTTTTATTCCTTATAAGCGCAACAGTTATCCTAATACAAAAATCCTCCAATCATCTTTATAAGAAATCGAATGGCGTGTTTCTCTTTATTTTCCAGTAAAGAAAAAGAATCTTACAGGGGATTTTCGGCCCAATGCCTACACGACCTTTGAAGTCAAACATTTTATCTCATTTTTCTGCAATTCTAGGAAGAGCTCCGGTGAAATAGTCTACTTCTAAATCATTGCTCAACAGACCCATCAAAATCTTCACACCTTAATTTATCCATGCCACCCTCGGTTAGAAAAAGGTGCATCGATTGGATAGGAAAACGGAGAACTGCAAAAAATAATTGTTGGTTTTACAGTATAAAACTGGCAACCCAGCTGCCAGTATTATACCGTAAAATTAACAGTATTAAACAGTAAAATAAGCAGTAATACGCTACCGCGCTTTTTTTGCAGTGTGGGCGTTTGAAATTGAATAAGTGACATTTTCAGCTAGTATTATTCATAAAATGTTATCCCCCAATAGTCTCTACGCCCCCCCCCCTCTCATACCTCACGAGATACTCATTTCATTAGACTCATTTATAAGGCAAAATAGGTTGTAATCTTATCGTAAATAGAAATGACGATTTTATAGCTTTTAGGTAGATTTCGGAAGAAATAATACCTATTACATTCTCTCCTGTGTTGGAATTTCTGGAATATTTTTGCAGATCTACGCCGATTCTGACTCCCAGAACCCAAAACCACCACCAGTTCAAAACTTTCTCTATCTATCTATCTATCTATATCACTTTTTTATAGACACGATAACTTCCATAATTCTGTAGAAATCTCTTCCAAATCTCGGTTATGTTCGTGAATGGGCAAGAGCGAACCAAAGGGGGATAACTTCTTAATTATGATACGCATCAAATCCGTTTAAAATTATTATTACTTGTAGGAAAATTTATGTAGGACAGATTTTTGATATCCTTAAAAATGGGCTTGGGGGATAGGGGTTTAAGAAAAAAAAAATCATAACTTTGTCCATTCACAAGATATCCAATCCGCTTAAATTTATTATAAATCCTCTTAATATTATCTACAACTTTTATATGGACAAGTTTCTGATAAGAACAACCTTTACAGAAAAAAAAAATAATAAAATAAAATAAAATAAAAATAAAAAAATCCTTGCCGACTCCGCCTACAGACACGAGTAGATTTCGAAGTGGGTGTCCCAACTGCCGCATCATGGCAAAAAGGTCATTTCTTCCGCAATTCCCAATAAACAGGCGCCCCACGGTCTGCGTCTTCGAAATCTACCTGTGCCTGTAGGCCAAGCCGTCAGGGATTTTTTTATATATATATACATGGTAGGACTCGATTAGGATTGATTCTAATCGGAGTAAAATTTCTATACGATTATTCAAAAACAATGGATTACGATGACACGATTATCCTGTTAGAAGTTCCCGCCCCATTTTGACGGTTCTGACCCTGTCTTCAATAAGACTGTTTCATCAGAGTGGAACTCCCTCCCCTCTTCTTGTTCAATAACCTTAGTAGAAGATCGTCGCTCTTTTGGCTCCGCTAAAAATGCGCGACGAAAAACATGGCCACCGGACCAGAGATCCGCGCGAGCGGTGAACCGAAATTCTCTCCCATCGTTCCAAATGGGAGACATAAAATTCGACGCACTGGGATAAAATAGAGCTTTTTGGCCTACACTCATCGTCCTTCGCGCCAACTTTTAGTGCCCGTCATTCCAAATAGAAATTTTGACTCAATTGAATCTCACTACAAGCCATGTGTTTGGATGTTCTGACTCTCTTTAAAGAAAACTGTTTCATGGGAGTGGAACCCCCCCCCCCTCCTTTTTACGTGTTAACCAAAACGAAAATGACTGTTAGAAAATACGTATAGTAAAAATTCGCGACGCATACATATAGTTTGTAGTACGCATACGATGCGTGGTGTCACGAAGGCTGATTTGAAATGGAAAAGAATCGCTTCTTTCTGTCCCACCTTAAGTATTAAAACGAAAAGGTACTTTCGTCCAATCCATTTTTCACATGAAATTTTCACATCCATTTTTCACATCACCCTTTGCACATGCGTAAAATGAAATCTACAACCTAACCCGTTTTAAGAATACACTCGAACGCGAAAACGGTGGTAGAATGCGTCTTACTTCTCCGTTCAGATCATCCTGTCGGTTCGAAACCCACTCCGGACTGAATGGTTTTTGTTATTTTATTGGCATTCATTCATTATTTCATTCAGGAGGAAAATTTATATAATGAGTATTTTTTTTATTCGAATGCTTTAAAATTAAGTAAAATGTAACTCACAAGAATATTTTTTTTTAATTACTAAATATATATTAAAAGTATTAAATTAAAAGATCGTGCCTGTAATGATCGATTCAATAAATTGAATTATTGAATCGATTGAATCGGGTCTACCATTTTTATTATATTCGGTATGACCCTTATCAAGATGTTTTATATATAATATGATAAATATGTGATTATTTTTTGTAAGAAAGGAAAAATAAAAGGAGACAAAACAAAAAGAAGGAAAAATATTCATACAGGAACTCTAAATTATCTTGATGAAAAGAAAAGAAGAGAAAAAAGAAAGAAGAAAAAATATCCATATCAGAATTATAAAAGTAATCAAGCTGGATATACCACTTATAAAGAGTTTAATATGTTTCAAATGGTTCTTTTAAATAAAGGCACTTTCATTTTTTAGCCTATTCTCTTTTTATCTCTAGAATTGTAATGGATTCAATTAGAAGCTCCATTCTTCTAAAATATTCTTCTAAATTCTTCAAAGTATTTACAAATTCAAATTTTGAGACTGTAGTCAGTAAAAATAAATCATTCAATTAATATTTTTAGTTAAATTCTTGCTAAAATAATCCAAGTATAATAGACAAGCTTAAAATTATTTCACTTCATTCGTTGAGTCGGCTGGACTGACACCACAATCTGTCGTCTGATTATATCTATAGGAATCGCTAACACAGTACAACAATTGATACATTTTTCAATACTTAACTACTTTAAAAGCATCTAATTAAAAATAAAAGCCTATTTCTAAAGAATTTTTCAAGTTATTTACTGTCAAATTTTGACGGGTATTATCTAGCTTATTTTTATTATGAATGCCGACAATTTGCAAGTCATTCTTATTCCAGGTGCGCTGGAAAATATCCTACAGCATTTCTCCTTTTAGGTAGATTTCGTAAGAAATACTACCTATTGCATTCTCCCCTAAGTTGCAATTTTTGCACATCTACGCCGATCATGGCTTCCAGAACCCAAAACCACCCCCAGTTCAAAACTTTATCTATCTGTCTTATGTCACTTTTTTATGGACACGATAACTCAATCATTCTGCACAGATCTCTTCCAAACGGATACATAAAATCAAGGGCATCCAATCTCGGTTATGTTCGTGAATGGGCAAAATCGATCCTGGAGGGGGGGGGGGGGGAGATTTTTGTGAAAACAGAAAAAACTGTATAATTTCTTAATTAGGATACGTATCGAATCCGTTTAAAGTTATTATGACTTCTAGGAAAAGGGCCAAAAATTTATGTAGGACAGATTTTGGATAGTATTAAAAATGGCCCCAAGGGGAAAAAAAGGAGGTCTTTAGAAGGAAAAAATTCATAACTTCGTCCTTTCAAAAGATATCCAGTCCGCTTAAAATTATTATAAATCCTCTTAATATTATCTAAAACTTTTATATTGACAAGTGTTTTATAGGACCAACCCTTATAGCAAAAAAAAAAAAAAAATCCCTGCCAGCTCCACTTGCAAACAATTAAGGTTTCGAAGTGGGCGTTTCCACTGCCGCATCATGGCAAAAAGGTCATTTCTTCCGCCATTCCCAACAAACAGGCGCCCCACGGTCAGCGTCTTCGAAATCTACCCGTGCCTGTAGGCCGAGCCGTTAGGGATTTTTTTCTTCTTCTATAAACACAAAGGATCAATAGTGTCAAATCGATTTCTTTTGGGGGTGGGGGGAGGCAATGTGCCTGTGTACAAGCTTTTCTGGTACGATAAGTCTATTTTGGATCATTTTATAGCCATTTTGTACGTTGTACATTGGACACTTCGTGAGTTTATAAAAAAAAAAGGGAGTTTGTTTATTTCCATAATTTCTCTCCGACTTGTTGATTTTTTCTGGATAGAAAGTGTTGGCTCCGTTGGTTTATCTCTAAGTCAAAAGTGTGAATACTAAAAAGAAATTACGCGCTTCGTGCCACTTTTTGATGTAATATTTTTTTTTCTCTAAGTAAAAAAAAAAGTTAAGAAATTATTTGGAAATTTGGAAAACATGAACATTTCGTTTATTCATGAACATTCGTGGAAACATTTTCGTTTTCTTCAAAAAATACTTTTTTTTATTTTCAGCGACCTACACATTTTCTTTCCAATAGGTATGGAATTGTTTGAAAAAATTTCTCGTTGGAATAAGATAAAGAATAAGAAATATTTTTCGAACGTCCGATGCGTAACGGCCGTTGTCCAGAAACAATCTTAAAAGAGGCGTGCGCATGCGCCAGCAGCCCTTTCTTATTCGGTCTCTCGCATTCCTCGCAGACCACCGCCACTCACGGTACGGGGTCAATGACGTCTCACGGATTCGAACTCAGCTGAGACGCAACAACACTGAAGCTATCTCTCTCGAATTGTAGAGAAATCTATTTTTCAAATTTCGCATCACAAAATCATTATTATTATTTGTAAAAAAAAACATTCTTTCTGTCTTCTTTTTAAAAGCAGAATGTTTGGTGACTCTTTCTAAACAACGTTATTTTATATTTTAA
This sequence comes from Maratus michaelseni, assembly GCA_963931845.1. Classification (NCBI taxonomy): domain Eukaryota; kingdom Metazoa; phylum Arthropoda; class Arachnida; order Araneae; family Salticidae; genus Maratus; species Maratus michaelseni. Next base: position 2,246,881 of record OZ007592.1, on the reverse strand, counting down.
GTGTCCAAACGGGCGAGAAAAGACGGACAGTTCCAATAGGATGAAGTCTTAAAAATTATATCAAGAGCCTGCGCTGGTCATCCGAAGAAAATCGAACGTTCATAGGTAGGTTCTTTTCAAATTTTTCGCTCGCATTTTAATATTTTTAAATGTTTCTTTTTTTTTTTTTTTTTTTTTTTTTTTTTTTTTTTTGCATAGGATAGTTGAGATCGATCTCTAACGTTGTTATTCTTTACTTTTTCGATTTTGGTTCCAGTTTTTTTTTTTTTATATAAGTATACTTTTACTTTCAGAACCGGTCCCAACGGGTTCCAAAATTGAAAATGTCCGCTTATTAAAAAAAAAAAAAAAAAAAAAAAAAAAAAAAAACTGTAACCAAAATCGAAAAAGTAAAAACTAACAAAGTTAGAGATCAATCTATGCAGGAAAAAATCATCTAAAATATTAAAATGCGAGCGACTCATTTGTGAAGAACCTTCCCCTATTAGCCTTAACATTAGCTTGAGTGTTTCTTCCCTTGACTCTATAGTGTAGGTTCTTAAGAGGGTTCTCAAATCACAACGCGAAAACTTTCTGATTCATTTTTAAAAGAAAAGGCATGCCATTGGCAGCGCTGACTTTGGAAGACTAAGGAAGTGATTTGGAATCGAAATGAGTTTTCCATTTTGGGATCCATAGATGAATTACAATGACAAAAATGAATTAAAAATGTATCAGGAAGAAGCCAGTTTGGATTTAAGAACAGCCTTATAATAAAACAAGAACGAAAAATCATGCGTTCAATATAGATTATGTAAAACTTTCCAACACTTCCAAAATAATGTTACAAATCTTTGCCGTTTAATTTTAGAACCGATACCAACGGGTTCCAAAATTGAAAATGTCCGCTTATATATATATATAAAAAAAAAAAAAACTGTAACCAAAATCGAAAAAGTAAAAACTAACAAAGTTAGAGATCAATCTATGCAGGAAAAAATCATCTAAAATATTAAAATGCGAGCGACTCATTTGTGAAGAACCTTCCCCTATTAGCCTTAACATTAGCTTGAGTGTTTCTTCCCTTGACTCTATAGTGTAGGTTCTTAAGAGGGTTCTCAAATCACAACGCGAAAACTTTCTGATTCATTTTTAAAAGAAAAGGCATGCCATTGGCAGCGCTGACTTTGGAAGACTAAGGAAGTGATTTGGAATCGAAATGAGTTTTCCATTTTGGGATCCATAGATGAATTACAATGACAAAAATGAATTAAAAATGTATCAGGAAGAAGCCAGTTTGGATTTAAGAACAGCCTTATAATAAAACAAGAACGAAAAATCATGCGTTCAATATAGATTATGTAAAACTTTCCAACACTTCCAAAATAATGTTACAAATCTTTGCCGTTTAATTTTAGAACCGATCCCAACGGGTTCCAAAATTGAAAATGTCCGCTTATATATATATATAAAAAAAAAAAAAAACTGTAACCAAAATCGAAAAAGTAAAAACTAACAAAGTTAGAGATCAATCTATGCAGGAAAAAATCATCTAAAATATTAAAATGCGAGCGACTCATTTGTGAAGAACCTTCCCCTATTAGCCTTAACATTAGCTTGAGTGTTTCTTCCCTTGACTCTATAGTGTAGGTTCTTAAGAGGGTTCTCAAATCACAACGCGAAAACTTTCTGATTCATTTTTAAAAGAAAAGGCATGCCATTGGCAGCGCTGACTTTGGAAGACTAAGGAAGTGATTTGGAATCGAAATGAGTTTTCCATTTTGGGATCCATAGATGAATTACAATGACAAAAATGAATTAAAAATGTATCAGGAAGAAGCCAGTTTGGATTTAAGAACAGCCTTATAATAAAACAAGAACGAAAAATCATGCGTTCAATATAGATTATGTAAAACTTTCCAACACTTCCAAAATAATGTTACAAATCTTTGCCGTTTAATTTTAGAACCGATCCCAACGGGTTCCAAAATTGAAAATGTCCGCTTATATATATATATAAAAAAAAAAAAAACTGTAACCAAAATCGAAAAAGTAAAAACTAACAAAGTTAGAGATCAATCTATGCAGGAAAAAATCATCTAAAATATTAAAATGCGAGCGACTCATTTGTGAAGAACCTTCCCCTATTAGCCTTAACATTAGCTTGAGTGTTTCTTCCCTTGACTCTATAGTGTAGGTTCTTAAGAGGGTTCTCAAATCACAACGCGAAAACTTTCTGATTCATTTTTAAAAGAAAAGGCATGCCATTGGCAGCGCTGACTTTGGAAGACTAAGGAAGTGATTTGGAATCGAAATGAGTTTTCCATTTTGGGATCCATAGATGAATTACAATGACAAAAATGAATTAAAAATGTATCAGGAAGAAGCCAGTTTGGATTTAAGAACAGCCTTATAATAAAACAAGAACGAAAAATCATGCGTTCAATATAGATTATGTAAAACTTTCCAACACTTCCAAAATAATGTTACAAATCTTTGCCGTTTAATTTTAGAACCGATCCCAACGGGTTCCAAAATTGAAAATGTCCGCTTATATATATATATATAAAAAAAAAAAAAACTGTAACCAAAATCGAAAAAGTAAAAACTAACAAAGTTAGAGATCAATCTATGCAGGAAAAAATCATCTAAAATATTAAAATGCGAGCGACTCATTTGTGAAGAACCTTCCCCTATTAGCCTTAACATTAGCTTGAGTGTTTCTTCCCTTGACTCTATAGTGTAGGTTCTTAAGAGGGTTCTCAAATCACAACGCGAAAACTTTCTGATTCATTTTTAAAAGAAAAGGCATGCCATTGGCAGCGCTGACTTTGGAAGACTAAGGAAGTGATTTGGAATCGAAATGAGTTTTCCATTTTGGGATCCATAGATGAATTACAATGACAAAAATGAATTAAAAATGTATCAGGAAGAAGCCAGTTTGGATTTAAGAACAGCCTTATAATAAAACAAGAACGAAAAATCATGCGTTCAATATAGATTATGTAAAACTTTCCAACACTTCCAAAATAATGTTACAAATCTTTGCCGTTTAATTTTAGAACCGATCCCAACGGGTTCCAAAATTGAAAATGTCCGCTTATATATATATAAAAAAAAAAAAACTGTAACCAAAATCGAAAAAGTAAAAACTAACAAAGTTAGAGATCAATCTATGCAGGAAAAAATCATCTAAAATATTAAAATGCGAGCGACTCATTTGTGAAGAACCTTCCCCTATTAGCCTTAACATTAGCTTGAGTGTTTCTTCCCTTGACTCTATAGTGTAGGTTCTTAAGAGGGTTCTCAAATCACAACGCGAAAACTTTCTGATTCATTTTTAAAAGAAAAGGCATGCCATTGGCAGCGCTGACTTTGGAAGACTAAGGAAGTGATTTGGAATCGAAATGAGTTTCCCATTTTGGGATCCATAGATGAATTACAATGACAAAAATGAATTAAAAATGTATCAGGAAGAAGCCAGTTTGGATTTAAGAACAGCCTTATAATAAAACAAGAACGAAAAATCATGCGTTCAATATAGATTATGTAAAACTTTCCAACACTTCCAAAATAATGTTACAAATCTTTGCCGTTTAATTTTAGAACCGATCCCAACGGGTTCCAAAATTGAAAATGTCCGCTTATATATATATAAAAAAAAAAAAACTGTAACCAAAATCGAAAAAGTAAAAACTAACAAAGTTAGAGATCAATCTATGCAGGAAAAAATCATCTAAAATATTAAAATGCGAGCGACTCATTTGTGAAGAACCTTCCCCTATTAGCCTTAACATTAGCTTGAGTGTTTCTTCCCTTGACTCTATAGTGTAGGTTCTTAAGAGGGTTCTCAAATCACAACGCGAAAACTTTCTGATTCATTTTTAAAAGAAAAGGCATGCCATTGGCAGCGCTGACTTTGGAAGACTACACTGTTAAAAAAAATCTGAAATTCACGGGTATTTTTTTCCTGAATTTCACAGAAAAAGTCCTTTTTTGCGACAAAAGGGTATTTTCCGTTAAAAAACAGAAAATTTCCTCATATTTCCTGAAAACAACGGAACGGACGGAGACAAAAGGGAATAACGGAGATATTCCGTTATCTTATCTGCTGCATATTTATTTTCAATGTTTAAAAAACTGACATGTTGTTGCACAGAAAAACTAAAAATTTAATAAATTAAAATTTCGAGTTTATTTAAAAAAAAAAAAAAGTACTTTCGAATTAAAAAAAGTAATAATTTTCCCATTCTTTTAAAATTATTTGCAATTTATTTTTAAGTTATAAGAAAATATTCGCACTTAAAATATATCCTAAACAAGCAGATTAAAATATATATATAATAGTTAAATTAAGTGAGAAAAAAATCTATTTTACTCAAAAAAGCAACATACAAAAATAATGCTTTCAAATAAAAAGAAAATAATATTTTTCTCATTCCTTTAAAATTATTCGCAATTTAGTTTTTAAAGTAATAAAAAGTACTCGCACTGAAAATATATTCTAAGCGAACACATTTAAAAAATATATAATAGTTGGAAAAAAAAATCGCTTTTCTTAAACAAGCAAACATTTTTTATCGAATTTAATTCAAATATAATATTCATATCTTACATCTAACAATCAAGTTAAGAATATATATAATTCATGTTTTTATCCTGCATTAATATTACAATTTTAAAACATCAACATCATCTCATAACGGTATCTCCTCGCAATTAACTTCAAAATTACCAAGTTTCTAAACCCCAAATTATGTCTGTTCTAAGCCGCCATTTTGAGAATTTCCAAATGATCCGTTCAAACTGCTAATCTAGCAAGCGCCCGCTGGTCAAACCGGCAAGACGCTGGACTCGAGGCATTATCACCCCTGGTTCAAAACCCAATGTCCACCAAAAGCTGTTCTTGACGTATGTCAGATAGTAAATACTCCCGCAAAGTCGACAGATGGCAGCAACAAGTGAGATGTCAAGATTTTTTTTAAACCGAGTTTATCTAAAACGGAAAATGTCCTTTTCTGTCAATTCTACGAGGAATATTTCCGTGATTTCTGAGAGCGTTAACGGGAAGTTACCGCTTCTGCAAACGGCGATTTTCCTTCTTTTATTTTTCAAAACGGAAAACCTACTAACGGAACGGAAAAAGTCCGGCAACTTCGCTGCCAGTACTTTTACCGTGAATTTACGGATTTATTTTTAACAGTGTAAGGAAGTGATTTGGAATCGAAATGAGTTTTCCATTTTGGGATCCATAGATGAATTACAATGACAAAAATGAATTAAAAATGTATCAGGAAGAAGCCAGTTTGGATTTAAGAACAGCCTTATAATAAAACAAGAACGAAAAATCATGCGTTCAATATAGATTATGTAAAACTTTCCAACACTTCCAAAATAATGTTACAAATCTTTGCCGTTTAATTTTAGAACCGATCCCAACGGGTTCCAAAATTGAAAATGTCCGCTTATATATATATAAAAAAAAAAAAACTGTAACCAAAATCGAAAAAGTAAAAACTAACAAAGTTAGAGATCAATCTATGCAGGAAAAAATCATCTAAAATATTAAAATGCGAGCGACTCATTTGTGAAGAACCTTCCCCTATTAGCCTTAACATTAGCTTGAGTGTTTCTTCCCTTGACTCTATAGTGTAGGTTCTTAAGAGGGTTCTCAAATCACAACGCGAAAACTTTCTGATTCATTTTTAAAAGAAAAGGCATGCCATTGGCAGCGCTGACTTTGGAAGACTAAGGAAGTGATTTGGAATCGAAATGAGTTTTCCATTTTGGGATCCATAGATGAATTACAATGACAAAAATGAATTAAAAATGTATCAGGAAGAAGCCAGTTTGGATTTAAGAACAGCCTTATAATAAAACAAGAACGAAAAATCATGCGTTCAATATAGATTATGTAAAACTTTCCAACACTTCCAAAATAATGTTACAAATCTTTGCCGTTTAATTTTAGAACCGATCCCAACGGGTTCCAAAATTGAAAATGTCCGCTTATATATATATATAAAAAAAAAAACTGTAACCAAAATCGAAAAAGTAAAAACTAACAAAGTTAGAGATCAATCTATGCAGGAAAAAATCATCTAAAATATTAAAATGCGAGCGACTCATTTGTGAAGAACCTTCCCCTATTAGCCTTAACATTAGCTTGAGTGTTTCTTCCCTTGACTCTATAGTGTAGGTTCTTAAGAGGGTTCTCAAATCACAACGCGAAAACTTTCTGATTCATTTTTAAAAGAAAAGGCATGCCATTGGCAGCGCTGACTTTGGAAGACTAAGGAAGTGATTTGGAATCGAAATGAGTTTTCCATTTTGGGATCCATAGATGAATTACAATGACAAAAATGAATTAAAAATGTATCAGGAAGAAGCCAGTTTGGATTTAAGAACAGCCTTATAATAAAACAAGAACGAAAAATCATGCGTTCAATATAGATTATGTAAAACTTTCCAACACTTCCAAAATAATGTTACAAATCTTTGCCGTTTAATTTTAGAACCGATCCCAACGGGTTCCAAAATTGAAAATGTCCGCTTATATATATATATATAAAAAAAAAACTGTAACCAAAATCGAAAAAGTAAAAACTAACAAAGTTAGAGATCAATCTATGCAGGAAAAAATCATCTAAAATATTAAAATGCGAGCGACTCATTTGTGAAGAACCTTCCCCTATTAGCCTTAACATTAGCTTGAGTGTTTCTTCCCTTGACTCTATAGTGTAGGTTCTTAAGAGGGTTCTCAAATCACAACGCGAAAACTTTCTGATTCATTTTTAAAAGAAAAGGCATGCCATTGGCAGCGCTGACTTTGGAAGACTAAGGAAGTGATTTGGAATCGAAATGAGTTTCCCATTTTGGGATCCATAGATGAATTACAATGACAAAAATGAATTAAAAATGTATCAGGAAGAAGCCAGTTTGGATTTAAGAACAGCCTTATAATAAAACAAGAACGAAAAATCATGCGTTCAATATAGATTATGTAAAACTTTCCAACACTTCCAAAATAATGTTACAAATCTTTGCCGTTTAATTTTAGAACCGATCCCAACGGGTTCCAAAATTGAAAATGTCCGCTTATATATATATAAAAAAAAAAAAACTGTAACCAAAATCGAAAAAGTAAAAACTAACAAAGTTAGAGATCAATCTATGCAGGAAAAAATCATCTAAAATATTAAAATGCGAGCGACTCATTTGTGAAGAACCTTCCCCTATTAGCATTAACATTAGCTTGAGTGTTTCTTCCCTTGACTCTATAGTGTAGGTTCTTAAGAGGGTTCTCAAATCACAACGCGAAAACTTTCTGATTCATTTTTAAAAGAAAAGGCATGCCATTGGCAGCGCTGACTTTGGAAGACTAAGGAAGTGATTTGGAATCGAAATGAGTTTTCCATTTTGGGATCCATAGATGAATTACAATGACAAAAATGAATTAAAAATGTATCAGGAAGAAGCCAGTTTGGATTTAAGAACAGCCTTATAATAAAACAAGAACGAAAAATCATGCGTTCAATATAGATTATGTAAAACTTTCCAACACTTCCAAAATAATGTTACAAATCTTTGCCGTTTAATTTTAGAACCGATCCCAACGGGTTCCAAAATTGAAAATGTCCGCTTATATATATATATATATAAAAAAAACTGTAACCAAAATCGAAAAAGTAAAAACTAACAAAGTTAGAGATCAATCTATGCAGGAAAAAATCATCTAAAATATTAAAATGCGAGCGACTCATTTGTGAAGAACCTTCCCCTATTAGCCTTAACATTAGCTTGAGTGTTTCTTCCCTTGACTCTATAGTGTAGGTTCTTAAGAGGGTTCTCAAATCACAACGCGAAAACTTTCTGATTCATTTTTAAAAGAAAAGGCATGCCATTGGCAGCGCTGACTTTGGAAGACTAAGGAAGTGATTTGGAATCGAAATGAGTTTTCCATTTTGGGATCCATAGATGAATTACAATGACAAAAATGAATTAAAAATGTATCAGGAAGAAGCCAGTTTGGATTTAAGAACAGCCTTATAATAAAACAAGAACGAAAAATCATGCGTTCAATATAGATTATGTAAAACTTTCCAACACTTCCAAAATAATGTTACAAATCTTTGCCGTTTAATTTTAGAACCGATCCCAACGGGTTCCAAAATTGAAAATGTCCGCTTATATATATATAAAAAAAAAAAAACTGTAACCAAAATCGAAAAAGTAAAAACTAACAAAGTTAGAGATCAATCTATGCAGGAAAAAATCATCTAAAATATTAAAATGCGAGCGACTCATTTGTGAAGAACCTTCCCCTATTAGCATTAACATTAGCTTGAGTGTTTCTTCCCTTGACTCTATAGTGTAGGTTCTTAAGAGGGTTCTCAAATCACAACGCGAAAACTTTCTGATTCATTTTTAAAAGAAAAGGCATGCCATTGGCAGCGCTGACTTTGGAAGACTAAGGAAGTGATTTGGAATCGAAATGAGTTTTCCATTTTGGGATCCATAGATGAATTACAATGACAAAAATGAATTAAAAATGTATCAGGAAGAAGCCAGTTTGGATTTAAGAACAGCCTTATAATAAAACAAGAACGAAAAATCATGCGTTCAATATAGATTATGTAAAACTTTCCAACACTTCCAAAATAATGTTACAAATCTTTGCCGTTTAATTTTAGAACCGATCCCAACGGGTTCCAAAATTGAAAATGTCCGCTTATATATATATATATATAAAAAAAACTGTAACCAAAATCGAAAAAGTAAAAACTAACAAAGTTAGAGATCAATCTATGCAGGAAAAAATCATCTAAAATATTAAAATGCGAGCGACTCATTTGTGAAGAACCTTCCCCTATTAGCCTTAACATTAGCTTGAGTGTTTCTTCCCTTGACTCTATAGTGTAGGTTCTTAAGAGGGTTCTCAAATCACAACGCGAAAACTTTCTGATTCATTTTTAAAAGAAAAGGCATGCCATTGGCAGCGCTGACTTTGGAAGACTAAGGAAGTGATTTGGAATCGAAATGAGTTTTCCATTTTGGGATCCATAGATGAATTACAATGACAAAAATGAATTAAAAATGTATCAGGAAGAAGCCAGTTTGGATTTAAGAACAGCCTTATAATAAAACAAGAACGAAAAATCATGCGTTCAATATAGATTATGTAAAACTTTCCAACACTTCCAAAATAATGTTACAAATCTTTGCCGTTTAATTTTAGAACCGATCCCAACGGGTTCCAAAATTGAAAATGTCCGCTTATATATATATATAAAAAAAAAAAAACTGTAACCAAAATCGAAAAAGTAAAAACTAACAAAGTTAGAGATCAATCTATGCAGGAAAAAATCATCTAAAATATTAAAATGCGAGCGACTCATTTGTGAAGAACCTTCCCCTATTAGCCTTAACATTAGCTTGAGTGTTTCTTCCCTTGACTCTATAGTGTAGGTTCTTAAGAGGGTTCTCAAATCACAACGCGAAAACTTTCTGATTCATTTTTAAAAGAAAAGGCATGCCATTGGCAGCGCTGACTTTGGAAGACTAAGGAAGTGATTTGGAATCGAAATGAGTTTTCCATTTTGGGATCCATAGATGAATTACAATGACAAAAATGAATTAAAAATGTATCAGGAAGAAGCCAGTTTGGATTTAAGAACAGCCTTATAATAAAACAAGAACGAAAAATCATGCGTTCAATATAGATTATGTAAAACTTTCCAACACTTCCAAAATAATGTTACAAATCTTTGCCGTTTAATTTTAGAACCGATCCCAACGGGTTCCAAAATTGAAAATGTCCGCTTATATATATATATAAAAAAAAAAAACTGTAACCAAAATCGAAAAAGTAAAAACTAACAAAGTTAGAGATCAATCTATGCAGGAAAAAATCATCTAAAATATTAAAATGCGAGCGACTCATTTGTGAAGAACCTTCCCCTATTAGCCTTAACATTAGCTTGAGTGTTTCTTCCCTTGACTCTATAGTGTAGGTTCTTAAGAGGGTTCTCAAATCACAACGCGAAAACTTTCTGATTCATTTTTAAAAGAAAAGGCATGCCATTGGCAGCGCTGACTTTGGAAGACTAAGGAAGTGATTTGGAATCGAAATGAGTTTTCCATTTTGGGATCCATAGATGAATTACAATGACAAAAATGAATTAAAAATGTATCAGGAAGAAGCCAGTTTGGATTTAAGAACAGCCTTATAATAAAACAAGAACGAAAAATCATGCGTTCAATATAGATTATGTAAAACTTTCCAACACTTCCAAAATAATGTTACAAATCTTTGCCGTTTAATTTTAGAACCGATCCCAACGGGTTCCAAAATTGAAAATGTCCGCTTATATATATATAAAAAAAAAAAAACTGTAACCAAAATCGAAAAAGTAAAAACTAACAAAGTTAGAGATCAATCTATGCAGGAAAAAATCATCTAAAATATTAAAATGCGAGCGACTCATTTGTGAAGAACCTTCCCCTATTAGCCTTAACATTAGCTTGAGTGTTTCTTCCCTTGACTCTATAGTGTAGGTTCTTAAGAGGGTTCTCAAATCACAACGCGAAAACTTTCTGATTCATTTTTAAAAGAAAAGGCATGCCATTGGCAGCGCTGACTTTGGAAGACTAAGGAAGTGATTTGGAATCGAAATGAGTTTTCCATTTTGGGATCCATAGATGAATTGCAATGACAAAAATGAATTAAAAATGTATCAGGAAGAAGCCAGTTTGGATTTAAGAACAGCCTTATAATAAAACAAGAACGAAAAATCATGCGTTCAATATAGATTATGTAAAACTTTCCAACACTTCCAAAATAATGTTACAAATCTTTGCCGTTTAATTTTAGAACCGATCCCAACGGGTTCCAAAATTGAAAATGTCCGCTTATATATATATAAAAAAAAAAAAACTGTAACCAAAATCGAAAAAGTAAAAACTAACAACGTTAGAGATCAATCTATGCAGGAAAAAATCATCTAAAATATTAAAATGCGAGCGACTCATTTGTGAAGAACCTTCCCCTATTAGCCTTAACATTAGCTTGAGTGTTTCTTCCCTTGACTCTATAGTGTAGGTTCTTAAGAGGGTTCTCAAATCACAACGCGAAAACTTTCTGATTCATTTTTAAAAGAAAAGGCATGCCATTGGCAGCGCTGACTTTGGAAGACTAAGGAAGTGATTTGGAATCGAAATGAGTTTTCCATTTTGGGATCCATAGATGAATTACAATGACAAAAATGAATTAAAAATGTATCAGGAAGAAGCCAGTTTGGATTTAAGAACAGCCTTATAATAAAACAAGAACGAAAAATCATGCGTTCAATATAGATTATGTAAAACTTTCCAACACTTCCAAAATAATGTTACAAATCTTTGCCGTTTAATTTTAGAACCGATCCCAACGGGTTCCAAAATTGAAAATGTCCGCTTATATATATATAAAAAAAAAAAAAACTGTAACCAAAATCGAAAAAGTAAAAACTAACAACGTTAGAGATCAATCTATGCAGGAAAAAATCATCTAAAATATTAAAATGCGAGCGACTCATTTGTGAAGAACCTTCCCCTATTAGCCTTAACATTAGCTTGAGTGTTTCTTCCCTTGACTCTATAGTGTAGGTTCTTAAGAGGGTTCTCAAATCACAACGCGAAAACTTTCTGATTCATTTTTAAAAGAAAAGGCATGCCATTGGCAGCGCTGATTTTGGAAGACTAAGGAAGTGATTTGGAATCGAAATGAGTTTTCCATTTTGGGATCCATAGATGAATTACAATGACAAAAATGAATTAAAAATGTATCAGGAAGAAGCCAGTTTGGATTTAAGAACAGCCTTATAATAAAACAAGAACGAAAAATCATGCGTTCAATATAGATTATGTAAAACTTTCCAACACTTCCAAAATAATGTTACAAATCTTTGCCGTTTAATTTTAGAACCGATCCCAACGGGTTCCAAAATTGAAAATGTCCGCTTATATATATATATAAAAAAAAAAACTGTAACCAAAATCGAAAAAGTAAAAACTAACAACGTTAGAGATCAATCTATGCAGGAAAAAATCATCTAAAATATTAAAATGCGAGCGACTCATTTGTGAAGAACCTTCCCCTATTAGCCTTAACATTAACTTGAGTGTAAAACGTAAAAATACAATTTCAGGAATTCACACTCTTCGGAAAAATATCCTAATTATTTTGTACAGCTCTGTATTGGATCTACAGATTTTTCAAAGTTTAAAATTCCCCTTCTGGAATTTCAGTCCATAAACGGAAATGGACTCGAGAACTTTTGGGCAGCCCTGTACAGGATCTATAGAATCTATACACAGCCAGTCTTAGACAAAAAAAATGAGTTCAATTTAAAAACGCGTTCAGCAACTGAAAACGCACTTCCAGCAATTATTGTTAAGACACTGAAAAAAAAAAAAAAAAAAAAAAAAAAAGAGTGTTGATTTTACGGTATAATACTGGCACCCCAGCTGCCGGCATTATACCGTAAAATCAACATTCGACAGTAATAAACAGTAAAAGAAGCAGTAATACGCTGCCGCGCGACAGCGTATTACTGCTTCTTTTACTGTTTATTACTTCAAATGCCATAAATATATACAGCACAAAGAGATAGGTGATAAACCAGGGGTCGATGCAGATTTTTTGTTTTTGGCTTGGGGCCCATTTTGTGAAAAATAAAAGTTATTTTTGTGAAATTTATTATAATTTTGTGAAAAATAAAAAATTGATAACGAAAGATCCAATCCAGTGACTCAAATTCAAGCCATTGATAATATATATATATATATATATATATATATATATATATATATATATATATATATATTTGAGTCCTTCTGCTAAAGTTTTCTTTTCAGGTGATCTTGTTCCGTTTGCAAATGAAACGTTTTAAAACCTAACAACAACAACAGAATAATGAAGAGTATGTTTTTATGGAATGGAATTTTCTGAAGGGCCCTGTTTTATTAGGAGGTATTTTGTGAAGGGTCCCATTTTATTAAATAGATTTTTGTGAAGGAACCTTCAATAGGTCCAAGTTTTTGCCTGGATCAACCCCTGTTAACACAGAAAGAATCAGTGACATTTTTGGCTACTGCTTCTGCTATTATCCTCTGACCCTACGAAAGTATCGCTTTTAAACAATTAAAAAAAAAAATTTCGAGCAACTTGAAAATGCTTTTGGGTGTCGTATACTAAATTTAAATATTAGATCTATTAGATTAGAGTTTTCAATTAAAAAGGGTTTTTACATAGACTAGGATGTATCGGATCTCCTGGTATTAATAACACAAAGGAACACCTCCATTCTCATACATAAAATGGGTCTTTTTCGGTTTTTGTATGTTTTTTGTTTTGTACGTTTACAGCTGTCATTCGAAATGAATTTAAACACGTCCAAGAAAAGAAAGAAGACTAAAGGAAAGAAGAATTTCTGTGATGCTAACAAACTCATGGAAAAGCTCATAAATGTTTGAAGCTTAAATAAATGAAAGTGCATGGAACTTAAAAAAAAAAAATCCCTGACGGCTTTTTCAAATGCCATAAATAAATACAGCACAAAGAGATAGGTGTGTTTAAACTAGGGGTCGATGCAGGATTTTGTTTTTTGCTTGGGGCCCATTTTGTGAAAAATAAAAGCTATTTTTGTGAAATTTATTATAATTTTGTGAAAAATAAAATTTTTATAACGAAAGATCCAATCCAGTGACTCAAATTCAAGCCATTAATAATAATTTACTACAGGCACAGGTAGATTTCGAAGAGGCAGACCGTGGGGGGGGGGGGGAGTTTATTTGGAATTGCAGAAGAAATAACCTTTTTTTGCCATAATGCGGCACTTGGGACCGCCAACTTCGAAATCTACCTGTGTTTGTAGGCGGAGACAGAAAGGATGTATTTTACTTATTTTTGCTGTAAGAGTTGGTTCTATAAAAAGCTTGTCGGTATAAAAGTTGTATGTAATATTAAGACGATTTATAAAAAAATTAAGCTGATTTGATATCTTGTAAATGGACGAAGTTATGAACTTTTATGTTCTTAAACCCTTATTTTTTTCCGTCTTGAGGCCATTTTTAGTGATATCAAAAATCTCTCATGCATCAAATTTCGGCCCTTTTCATAGAAGTCATAATAACTTTAAACGGATTCGATATGTATCATAAATCAGAAGTTATGGTTTTTTTTTCTGTTTTCACAAATAGACCCCATCCCCCCCCCCCCCCCCCCGTCCGAGATTGTATGCCCCTTGTTTTTATGTGTCCGTTTGGAAGAGATGTGTGCAGAATTATGGAAGTTATCGTGTCCATAAAAAAGTGATATAGATAGATAGATAAATAAAGTAAGTTTTGAACTGGGGGGGGGGGGGGGGGGATTGGATTCTAAACGTCATGATCAGCGTAGAACTGCAAAAAAATTTTCAGGAATTAGGGGAGAATGTAATAGGTAGTATTTCTCACGAAATTTACCTAAAAAGCATAAAAAAACATGCAAACATTTACTAACAGGAGGAGATGTCTATTGATAATTTTTTCTTTTTTTCGTCCAATATAAATATTTATTGAACCTCAATAATAATAAAAAAATCTTTGCGCAGTAGCTTGTGATAATAACCCTATCACCTCAAATGGCTAAAAACCGATGTTTTTGACTGGCCTGTAAATCCACTTTTCCAGCAAGCAGAGTCCATATGAGGGAAAGCGAGATTGACTCTTCCTCCACCCACCTAACGTTTCCGTTTCAACACTCCTAAAGTCCAGTTGAATAAAAGTGTATTTCATATTTAACGCAAAATGTTTCCTTTCTGTTGTTTCAACAAAGACACATCTCACTCATTTTAAAAACATTTTTTTCCCCATTATAACACACGTAATTTGAAACCCAACAAAACATCTTATTGACACTTTTGTTATTTCATACGTATACGGGAAGATTGAAGTAAAACAGTATTATTTATAAACTATTCTATGTAGTATTATTTTAAATATTTTACAAAAAATATCAATACAACTTATGGACGAATTCTTTTTCAATTTCATATTATTATATATTTTCTAATCTATATTCATATGTTATGAAGACTTTTTTTTTTTGCCGTATTTTACTTAGCTTCAGTCAAATATCAAATTCTTCTCGCTCGTAATTTTAAAAATATCTCCTTAGGGAATTAATATTTTAACTTCTGTCTTCTGTGTATTGTTCTTAAAGGATGTGTCTTTCTTTCTTTAAGAAAGAAAAATTATTTCTAAAATATATACTTCATTTTTAGTTTTATGTGTTAAAATCACACAAAACTGAGTAACAAACAAAACGGAGTTTTTACAAAACTGAGTAAGATTTTAACACTTCGAATAAAATGAAGCGTATGCTTTAAAAATATTTTGACAACTAAAAAAATATTTTAAAGAAGAATAAGATAGAAAAAAAAGAAGTTAAAGATATTACTAGATGGTACTCGTCAAAATTTGACGGTAAATATCTTGAAAGCTCCTTTAGAAATATGCTTTTATTTTAAATGAAATAAATTTTGAACATTTTATGAATTGTTATATTGTGTAAGCGATTTCTAACAAGATATAGACTGTGTTTGAAGTGAAATAATTTTAAGCTTGTCATTTACATCCTATCGTTACTCGAATTAATTTAACTAAATATATTAATGGAATGATTTATTTTTCTTTTCTCAAAAATTAAAATATATATATATTAATATTTAGTATTTTCTATTTTTTTTTTTTAAATTACGTGGCCTTTAAAATTTTTCATTCAATTTAATATTTTTATCAGCCGGACTCTAAAACCCAGATAAACCATGGATATCAAGGTGATTTCCATTTTTGATATGATTCATGATAAATTAGTATTTCTGATTTATTTTATTTTATTTTTTAACTACACGACCTTTAAAAATTTTCATAAAATTTATTTTTATCCGTCTGATTCTAAAACCCCGAATTTAAAATTTGCTGTTTTTAGGTAACGATTTATAATACATATTTTTTAATTACTTGAATTTATATTTTCCATTTTCACACATTATTTAATTGTTAAATTATGGATATCACGATAATTTAGAGTTCCTGTATGAATATTTTCCTTTCCTTTTGTTTTCTCCCCTTTTATTTTTCCTTTTTTACGAAAAATAATCCCATACTTATCTAATTATATATATGGCATCTTGACCAAATATAATAAAAATTGTAGACCACTTCAATTTATTGAATCGATAAATAGATGCACGATCTTTTAATTTAAATACTTTAAATATAAATTTAGTAATTAAAACAAAAATTTTGGGGAGTTAAATTTTAATTATAAAGTATTTGAATAAAAAAATATATAAATTATACAACTTTTCCTCCTCAGTGGTTTAACATCAGCGAGGTAGAATTTGAGATCTGACTGATGGAGAGCCTTAATACATTTCTCCCATTTTGCATAAGCCAGTGTCACTATCCTCACCCCTATCCTTTACCAAAATATTTCAGCGTCTCGTCATCCATATTAGTTTTATTCATTTATTAGCTGACCCCCCCGGCGTTGAAAGAGCCCTTGTAATAAACTTAAATCTCTTAAAACACGGAACTCTGGACACGGTCAAACGATGGCTTCGCAACCGTATACCCGGCATGCTCGTACGCTCTAGAAAATCTTTTATTTCCCCCTACCACCGCCAAGGGAGCATTCTGTTCTAAACAAACCTCTTTCCGAACGAACTTCGGAGACAGGTCCCCGCTGCCTACGTTACTGTATAGTAGGCGCACTACAAAATTGAGCTGGTTTCGAGAAGGTTGGAACATTATTAGCCCAGTTATTGCAATAAGGCACAGTTAGAGAAAATAACCTTGAGTGAGGTGCCGAAGGGAGGGGATGTTCGAGTGTCCGACTAATCAGGAGGCCCACTATGCATGCATAAAAATTCGTTCGTTTTGTTAAGCTAGGAACTTAATTAAAAATTTGGCTTAAACTCTTATTTGTAAATAGTGGTAACTGCTACTCATAAATTTAATTTTATGTTATAAAGTCTGGTTGAGCATTTCTAATCATTAAAAAGTCTGGTAGAGATAGGATCATTGCTATTGCAGCGAAGTCTATTGGTGAACTAGATGGTGGCTAGGTTGCGTCTACTCTCTAAAGGGGGTAGGCCCCATTCCTGTTCCGCTTTTTCTTTGTTAGTTGATGAGACGGCACCTATAATAATTTTAGAGGCTCTATGCTGCACGGAATCTAGTTGCTTTTTAATAGAAGTTGAAGCCGGGGCCCAGACTGGGGCAGCACTGGTCTAATAATAGTGCAGTATGTGCTTTTTAATGTTTGAGATCTTGAACCCCACGTAGTGCCACATAGTTTTCTGAGAATATTTAATTACTTGAGACATGTTCAACGTGCTTCGTAAAGCGAAGTACTGGGTCCAAAATAATACCTAGGTAAGTAGGGGAAACAATCTTTTCAATTTGTTGCTCTTTGATCTTGATGTTTAGCTCGAAAGTGCCTCTATGACGTCTATCAGTAGAAAAGATACAATAATTAGTCTTACTTGCATTGATGGATAATTTTAAGTCGTCTGCCCATGTAGCAATAGTCCAGAGTCTTGTTCAGGGCATTCTCTGACACTGTAATATCTCTGTGAGTGTGCCAGACTGCGATATCATCAGTATAGCATGCTATTTTCGTGTCAGGATGGATATAGGGATGTATAGTGTTCATATAGATTAGGAAGAGGAGAGGACTCAAGACTGAGCCCTGAGGTACTCCTGCCCACATCCTATGTGCTCTTGAAAGCACACCATTGAGTCTTACAGAGAATTTTCTTTCTCTTAGAAAGTCGTTAATCCAAATCAGCGCGTTGCCCTTGATCCCAGTGCTGTGGATAATATGAATCAATTTTTGACGCCATACCCGGTCAAAGGCGGCTGGTAATGATTGGAAATGCTCAACCAGACTTAAAAGATCTTCAACTCTCCAGCTGGACAGAGATATTAGAAGACTGACCCAACTGGAACATTCATCCCTGGATTTCCTTCTGGAACCTCTCTTTCCAAGAACACCACCGGCGAACACTAAGATTAATCTGAACTTGCTTCAACCCTGCTCTAAAAAAGAGGACCCCATAATACTCAGACAAAAGGGTCTTGAAACTATAGAAAAGCTCTTCCAGGAGAACCTGGCAGTTGTTTTCACCGACGGTTCCTCAGACAAATCCCTCAACAGAGGTGGAGCAGGCATCCTCTTCATCCTCTTCATCCTCTTCATTGTTCCAAGTGGTGAAAAAGTCAATCTTAAAATTAACACAGGTTTGATTGCCTCCAACTTCACCAGCGAACTTTTGGCAATCAAAGAAGCTTTAACTTATTACCTGACTAATTCTCATGCTATGGATCTAGCTGAAGGACTGGTTGTTTTCTCAGACTCTAAATCAGCCTTAGAGGCCATTGGAAACGGAGACACAAACATCACCTCCTCTATAAATGACTTACTTGATCAGCTGTGTTGCAAGAGGAAATCTTGTGTGCTGCAATGGGATACCTGCACATGTAAACATCGAGGGAAATGAGTGTGCGGATGCTTTAGCCAAAGAGGCACGAAATCTTGACCAACCTAGTTCCACCATCACACTTGCAGATGCAAATGCAGTGGCCAGATGTAGACTTTTTAATCAGCCCTCTAGGAAGCCTTTAATCACTGACTTTGATTGCCCTAGAAATGTAGCAACTACACTGGCTAGGTTAAGAACAAATCACTATAAAGGAATGAAGATCCTTCCTGATGGGACAAGAACCTATATTATGTGCAGGAACTGCCCAGAAACTCAGCTCACACCGAGACACATCTTCGAGTGCCCATCCATTACCGCAGATATCTTAAAACTCGGCTGGTTACCGCTAATGGATCCACTTCGAGAGATCCTTTACAGTCTTGAAGCACCTGGCGGCAGTGGTCCTCCGGACCTTTGACCATATCTGATCCTTTATTTATTGACTTTTTGCATATCCATGGACACGACAACAACAACAATGTTATAAAGGGTGACTATTAAGTTAAATATAATGTTTGGAATCACTTGCGTTGAAATCGGAAAGATAGTTGCTGATATATAGAAACGGGGCATAGTTAGAAAAAACCTTGAAGGAGGGCCGGGGGGAGAGGGTTGTTCAAGTACCCTTCAGCAAATGACTAATTAAGAGGAACATTATGCATCTTTCGAAATACGTTCGTTTGCTTAAGCTATAGGAACTTAATTACAAATTTGGCTTACCCAATTATTCGGAAATAGTGGTAACCGCTACTCATAAATTTAGTTTAATGTTATAAAGGGTGACTATTAAGTTAAATATAATGTTTGGAATCACTTGCGTTGAAATCGGAAAGATAGTTGCTGATATATAGAAACGGGGCATAGTTAGAAAAAAACCTTGAAGGAGGTCCCGGGGTGGAGGGGATGTTCAAGTACCCTTCAGCAAATGACTAATTAGGAGGACCACTATGCATCTTTCAAAATTCGTTCGTTTGCTTCAGCTAGGAACTTAATTACAAATTTGGCTTAAACTATTATTCGGAAATAGTGGCAACTGCTACTCATAAATTTAGTTTAATGTTATAAAGGGGGATTATTAAATTAATTATAATGTTTGAAATCACTTGCGTTGAAATCGGAAAGATAGTTGCTGAGATATGGAAACGGAGCAGAGTTAGAGAAAAAACTTTGAAGGACGGGCTGGGAGGAGGGGGGGGGGGGGGTTCAAGTGGCCTTCAGCAAATAACTAATTAGGAGGATCACAATACATCTTTAAAGATTGATTCATTTGGTTATGCTAGGAACTTAATTTGAAATTTGGCTTAGACTACTTTTCGGAAATTCTGGTAACTGCTTTCTAGAAATACATACCTTGAAGCTTAAATGTAATTAGACCCTTGCCCTTCTTCATTCCTGCAAATATAAAAAAGAATCTGTTAAATAAAGTTTTCTGTATTAACTATCTCCATCATAATAATAAATGTCATAAAAAAAAAAAAAAAAAAAAAAAAACTTAATCCCGACTAATTATGTGTAATTTGTCATGTACAGGTGGCGCGACATTCGCATGGCTCTTCGCTGATAACTTCAATCCATATTGACACTATTTAGTTAGAAATCCTTATTTATACATCGCTACTCTGGTTTATGTAATTACTTCTGTGAAGAATCGATGCAACCGTCTAGTGAACCAAACAACCCAAGAGAAAAAAAGCGTATTTTTGATCAGTTTTTTGCATAAATGAAAAAGAATTACCAACCGAATTTTTCAAAAATCACATAGTCAGATACAGAATATTTTTTTACATATGCTCAGAAATTTTCAAATTGATATCTCAATTAGTTTTTTTAAAATTCGCTAATTAGTAAAATAATTTCGAATTCGCTCATTTCCGGTTTGAAATCCAATGCGCCGGTTCATTTCTTTCGCCATTTTAATTTAAAAGATGACATTTTAGAAGCGATGCTTAATGAGAATCTAATTAATATCTAGGCTAATTATCAAAATATTAAAATTCTGAGGCTGAGGTGCACATGGCCAGACCTTGGACTATCCTCACCTAAATTTCCAGACTTCTAGGTGGGCTAGATTTTCCTAGCCATCGCCAACAGACATACACACACACAGAGCGAAACTTTCTTTTCTTAGTATAGATTTATTTATTTTAGTGGCATCGGACCTATTGCCGCTACGTCACGACATTCCCATTAGCATTCTCGGAATGGCATCGCGAGAAACGCAGACAAAAAACAAACAAACGAACACACTCCTCTTCTGAGGCGATTTCTATTTTTAAATTCCCAAATTATTTTTCTCCACCGCGTGGCAACAGGTTCACTTGACTCTGAAAATTCACCTCTCTTGGGGTCAGCGACGTCGAAAAATTCCACAAATGTGATCTTTTTTTTATTATTAATATTTCTGCTCATTTTCAGAAATTGATTTGCTCCTTCTTTTTCAATCGCGTAGGAATTTTTCTCTGGAATGTAAGTATGTAATCTCGTTCTCTGTCTGTATTCCTGTGAAAGGTTTAGTTGTTTCGCGTAGCCGGATTCGTAACCCTATACGTTCGGAGAAGGAAAAGGCGGACTTCTCCGTAAAAGCGAACGGTGGCTTCTAAAGAGGAATGCAACTGGCGTTGCCGGCTAATTATTTTACCAAATCCGGAATTATAGTATGCGAAAGAAGCAAAAATGTTCGCTGCTTAGATTCGAAATGCTTCCATTTTTAGGAATGAATGACACTCAACTTGTTATGACACAATCAGTTTTAGGAAATGAAAACGCTTTAAAAGAAAAACTCTTTATTTTCGCGATTTATTCTTTGAAATGCCACCATTAAAATGCCATTTCAAGATTATATTAAAAAAAAAAAAGAAAGAAAGAAAAGTTTCCTGTCCTATAGGAGGTCTGGTCGTTTAAAAGCGCTCCAAATAAATTTTTGTCGATTTTATTAGAACACTGATTAGACACTTTCCCCACATAGTTGAAAAGTGTTTATAGATTCGGTTTGTCTGTCTGTCTGTATGCCGTGCTCTAACACGCGTCCATAGAGTCGGATTTCCATGCAATCGATCTATGTTATTGAGGTTTACTAGGGCATGTTCGGTTATTGAAAATGGAGTGTGTAGCATTTAGAGTCCATTTACAGGGACAATGAAAATAATTCCGTTACGGTTCCATGACACTCTAGGGGAGAAAATCATTTGCGGTGCATTTTAATGATTTTAAACGTATTGAAAATGATATGTATACATATGTGTCTATCTGAGGTGCACTTACTATAGAATAGGGTGTGCATAGCATTCATCGTTCATTGACAGGGACACTCAAAAGAATTCCGTTACAGGACGGTCTGTTTCGAAAAATCGTTTGCGGTGTATTTTAATGATGTTACACTATTTCAAACCTATTGAAATGGATAGGGCCATTAGCGCATGCACTCAGAAAATGTTGAAAAAATTACAGAATGTTCTTCTCATGATAAGTAATAAATAATTGCTGATTAAAGTGCTTTTTCAGTTGTGGCACTACTAACCCATTAAATTCTATAGTCCCTATACATTTCCGTTTGTTGTCGGAAACTGGCGAAAGGGAAGTTTCTTCTAATGAAAGTGATATTCCGACTGTTGATGTTAATGGATGAAATTGAATTTTACTGTTTGTGTTATAGGGAGCAAAGGGACGGAGAATGAGAGTGGAAATGGAAGATATCAAGAATAGAAAGCAAAAGAAAGGGTGAAAATAAAGGGGACCATCTTCCAAAGAATCTGGTGTCAAAAGAATGAGGGATGAGAGAACAAATCGAAACAGGAAAGGAGGCAGACCACGAAAGAACTGATATCAAAAAAGGGCTGAGGTCTGCAGGAGGAATGGAACCAAGACCAAAAGAAATGGAACAGTTTCTTGTCGATTTTTCGGATGGCGACACTTGACCCCATAAACCGAGTTTATGTATAGATGTAAATCATGGAATGCATAATGAAAGAGGAAACGAATTGATTGAATTTGCAGAATGTGAACAGATGAATTCATTTTTCAAGAAAAAGCCACAAAAAAAATGGACTTGGCGCAGTGCAACAAGTGAAATCGACTACATCTTGACAAACAAAAAGCATCTTATTCAGGATTGCAGCGTAACTTAAATACGGGAAGCGATCACAGGTTGGTTAGATGCAAACTGCTTTTAAATACTAAAGTGGAAAGAATGAAGCTTTTGCAACACTCAAAGAAATCAGTCGATATTAAAAATCTCCAGAAACATAAAGAAGAATTTAATTTAGAACTTAAAAATGGTTTTCAAGTACTTCAATCAATCTTAGAAGAAGAACAAGATGTTACAGTAGTGAACAAGAAAAATAACAAATACCCTACAAGAAATTCCATGGACGACAGCTGGTGAAGCACAAAGAAAATAACAGAAGAAACAAGAAGATTGATGAAGAAACGCAGAGAATTTAAAATGAAGAAAAACTATCCTAAATCAAGAGTTGAATATGCAGAATTATGTAAAACGGTAAGAAAATGTGTTACAGAAGATAGAAAATTTAACTGTGATCTTGTCAAGCAAGTTCTAGAAGATATCAAAAGTTTAAAATCAGCTAAGCGCAAACCGTGTGTTGGAAGAAAGGGTATTTTTGCACTAAAGAGAGCAGATGGAACAATCACCAAAATCAATAATGAAATAGTACACATTGTCGAAAAATTCTGTAACGATCTATATAAATGTGAAGATCCACGAGTAAACATGACAGAAACTGAAGAGATAATCCCAGTGATGACAGATGAAGTTGTAGAAGGCATGTAAATGCCCTGGCGAAGATTTGACCTCATCAAAGAAGCAGGAGAATGCTAGAAATGTACCAGAAGATTGGAATAATGCTGTGATGGTGCTAATTTACAAGAAAAGGAAAAAAGGAAAACATTAAAAACTACCGTCCAATCAGCTTACTGTCAGTGATTTATAAAGTTTTCACCAAAGTTTTAACGGCAAGACTTGAATCAGCTCTGGACTCAGCTCAACCTAGAGAACAAGCAGGATTTCGAAGTGGATTTAGCATTAGCACAATGGATCACATTCAAACAGTAAGGGAAGTTATAGCCGTTATTGATTATGAAAAAGCATTTGATTCAGTCTACACCTCTGCAGTAGTTGCTTCTCTGGAGGACATTGGTATAGATATTGTAAAGAAGATTTATTAAGAAAGTAACAGCCACCATCCGTTTGGACAAAGGAAAAACGAAGATCAAGCTTGGAAGACAAAGAGACACCACTTCGCCTAAGCTTTTTACTGCTGTCTTAGAAAACATTTTCAAGAAGCTGGATTGGGAAAAACCAAGGGATTAGAATAAAATGGGGCATATTTAAGCCATCTCTGGTTTGCTGATGACATAATAATTTTCAATAATAGCCCTGAAGAATTGGAAAATAGGGTAAGATATTTTGCAGAAGTTAGCATTAAAAATAAATTTGGAAAAGACTAAGGTGATGTTCAAGTCATTTGCACCAAAAAAGAAAATCGTCTACAACAACACTGAGATTAACGAAGTGCAAAGTTATGTGTAACTTGGACAGTAAATATCATCGGACAACAGTATCATGAGGGAAATCAATACTCTCTTAAAACGAAAGAGACAAAATAACTCAAGTTGAGCCGAAATCCACTCATCTCACGATTTGAAAGTCAGCTTCTCATGAAGAGTTGAAACAACTCGAGTGAACGAGTTGTTTTTAAGCAACTCATGATTGAGTGATCTCTATTATACTCATACTTGAGTGAAATCAAATCAATGAAGGTTAAATCCAGTAGCACTTGAGTGATTTATAACTAACTGATACTTGAGTGAAATGAAGTCCTTCTTTAAGACTAAATCCAGTAGCACTTGAGTGATCTGCAGCCAACTCATATTTGAGTTGATTATTTTTCTTCAAAAAAAAAAAAAAGTAAGTTGCATGTTGAATGTATACATATATGTGTACATTCAACAATTAAGTGAAAAGTGTCATTTTATATTTATTTATTTTTGTTGTTTGTTATTTATTTTGTTGGGTTTTTTTAATATATATAATGATTATGTTTTCTATGCAATATTATTAGATATATTGCATGATATTTTTCAGTTTATATCAATATTATCATTAAATGTTTTAATCCTAATACTATTTAGGAATATTCACACAGTGAATATACGGGAATGGAGATATTTACCTATAAAAAAAATATGGGATTTATACAGCTTCACAAATCAAGTATATTTATTTTAAAATATTAGAAAAACAGTATATATACTAATTGTCGCAAAACACCGAATTCCATGAACTGGACATTTTTTTTGTGTGCATAGACTCTAAACATTTGCCTCCATGAACATTTTTTTTCATTGCTAAAAGAAACTTTTGTTTTTGTCATTTGGCAACTCAGAGACTTTATTATTATTCTGAGAAGTAACTTGAGTGAACGATGTCGGTTGTACCGCGAAATAAGAACGAATGTCTTAAATTCAATTTAATTAATGTTGTATATAATGTAAATAGAAGAATGTAAATAGGTGTGAATTAAAGTACTAGAAATTTGTACCAGAGTCTCTTCATCATGTCTTGTGTTTAAAAAATCCACAAAATGACCGTCTCTATTTAAAATCGAAACTCCTGATTCTTAAGAAGGCGTCCTACCTTGGAAGGGTGAGTAATTTTACTTATCCTATTTTTTGAACTGTGTAATAATTTATCTTGTGATTACACGTCATCTGGCGCCCGAACAGGGACAGCCTAGAAATAAATTGAATCGGAAATATCGTTGTTTTAGTTTTGTAGTGCTTTGAATATGAGGTAATTGCAATATTGTATTCGATAAATTAATAGTGAATATTGATTTAAAATAATGGATGCAATTAATAAAGCGAAACGCACTACTGTCAGATCACAAACTACTAAATTAACGAATAAAATAGAGGCGGCAATTTCAGAAAACAGTGCCGATGAAGAGACATTAGAACAATTTCTCGCTGAGTTAGAATTGAAGGAAAAAGAGCTTAATTATCTCGATTCTGAAATTCAGAAAAACCTTAAATTAGACGAGATAGAAGCTGAGGTATTAAAATGTGATGAATATAATTCGAATTTAGTTTTTTTAAAAACGAAAGTTAAACGAGCCAAATCGAAATTAGAATCTCAATCTAGTTTAAATGTTTCTACTACAACAGTAAATAATTCTGAAGAAAGAATCGTAGTTCGGGGTTTAGAATCCATTCGCATAAATTTACCCAAACTAGTAATTGAAAAATTTAACGGCGATCCTTCAGATTGGCAAAGATTTTGGGACCAATACGAATCTACTATTCATAAAAATACAGATTTATCGGATGTCGAAAAATTCAATTATTTGAAGTCATATCTAACTTCAGATGCAGCTAGTTCAATAAAAGGCTATAGTTTAACTAATAGCAACTATTTATCGGCTATAGAGACTTTAAAAGAAAGATTCGGCAAAAAACATTTAGTTATCAATTCACATCTCAATAAACTGTTATCGCTTAATTCAGTAAAGAAATCCAGTGATGTTTATGCATTACGCAGATTACTGGATATTTGTGAAACCGAAATCAGAAATTTGAAATCTCTTGGATTAGAGATTGAAAAATATTCAGCGCTGCTCGCACCTATTCTAATTAAATTATTACCGTCTGACATAGTATTACAGATAACAAAAAAATGTGGAAATGACGAAGAATTAAAAGTTGCGGAAATAATAGATTTTCTAAAATTGGAAGTTATTTCACGTGAAAGAACTGCGTTTTTAATCTGCAATCAAGATTCTTCGAATGTCGACACTGTGTCTGGGAAGCAGGTGCGAGAAAAACAGGCGTCAAAAAATATTCCGACTGCTTCTGGTTTGATCAATGAAAGTGTTTCATTTTCTAAACAGATTTGATGCCCAGAATGTAAAGAGAAACATTTATTGATTGATTGTGAATTATTTAAAAATAAATCGTTACAGGGTAAAAAAGAATCTTTGAAGCAGTTTGGATGTTGCTTCGTTTGTCTCAAGATGGGGCACGTTGCTAAAAATTGCAGAAAATATGTTAAATGCAACGCTTGTTTAAAACGACATTATAGAATTATGTGTCCTGAAAAAGAAAATGCGCCAGAAAATAAGGAAAGTGCGTCATTATCAAACAAAACTTGTAATCGTGAAGTGTTAATGCAGACTTTAACTGTGCGTTTGGAATTAAAGGATAAAAATAAACAAATGTTAGTGCGATGTTTGATTGATTCTGGTAGCCAACGGTCTTATTTAACGAAAGATATTATTAATCGTATGGGATATGAAGCGGTGGGAGAAGAAAATATGGTTCATAGTTTGTTTGGGGGTATTCAAGAGACACATGTTCATAAACGATATAAAATATATTTAAGTAACTTGGAGAACACTTTCAATTGCAATTTCGATGTCTATGATCAAGACAAAATATGTACTGAAGTTCCTAAAATAAAATATGGGCCTTGGATTAAAGAAGCTAGAAGAAATGGGATAAAATTCTCAGATTATGGTACATATACAGGGATTCCAAAAATTAAAAATGAACAGGAAATAAGTTTACTTATCTATGGGAAATTAGTAAGAGGAAAAATAAAATCCTTGAATAGTGCAATCCATACCAAACTATTGATTGGTAAAACTAATGAATATAAAAGTAGTTTTATCGTTACATGTAAATGAAGCAAAATTAACGGATTTATGGCGATTAGACACTTTAGGAATTCTTGATCCAGGTGATAAAGGATCCAGTTTAGAACTCGAAGAAGCTGTAAAAGAGCATTTTACTAAAAATATTCAAATAAATAACGAAGGGCGATATCAGGTTAGTCTGCCATGGATTGTAGGTCACCCCCCTCTCCCCAGTGCTCGGAAAATTTCAGAACGTAGATTAAAAAACTGCGTAGATTCATTAAAGAAATCTGGCAATTTGACTGCCTATGAATCAGTATTTAATGAGTGGCTTCAAGAGGGTATTATTGAGGAGGTCGAATCAACTCCGGGAACGGAACCTGAATTTTTTCTGCCGCACAGAGCTGTCATAAAAGAAAATTCCACAACTCGAATACGTCCTGTTTTCGATGGATCAGCGAGGGAAAAAGGCTCACCATCTATTAACGATTGCTTGTTGAAAGGCCCCAATTTAGTAGAACTTATCCCTTCATTGATAAATCGGTTCCGATTGAGGAAAATTGGTGTAATATCAGACATAAGAAAAGCCTTTTTACAAATTAGTTTAAATGAAAAGGACAGACCCTTTTTAAGATTTTTATGGTGGAAGGAGGGAAATTCTGAAAAAACAAAAATTTTCCAACACAGAAGAGTTGTTTTCGGGCTTACCTGCAGTCCCTATTTGTTGGGAGCTACTTTACAATACCATTTAAGAAAGTCACCTCCCTCTATGCAGGAAACAGCTTCTAGACTTTCGGAATCATTTTATGTTGACAATTGCGTCACTAGTCTGGACAATGAGGAACAACTCAATGATTTTATAACAGAATCGAAATACATTCTTAGTCAAGCTAAATTTGACCTCAGAGGATGGGAACACAGTTATTCCCATTCCTCAATGAAACAAATTCCCTCCCCGGAAAACAAAATTGTTCCAGTTTTAGGCCTACGATGGCTATTACCGGCAGATATTCTTTCCATAGATATAAGAGAAATTAATAAGGACGATGAACCCGTCACTAAAAGGAAAATATTGTCGGAAGTTCACAAAATTTTTGACCCCATCGGTTATACTTGCCCAGTTACTCTTTTCCCTAAAATACTATTGCAAAAATTATGGAAAAATAAAGTAACTTGGGACTCTGAATTACCAACATCAATTTCCCAAAAATTTCGGAAATGGAAAGAACAATTATGCTCACTTAAAGATATTGTTATACCGAGATGTTTAATCGAAGATCCAGATAACATCGGTAATTTAAGTTTACATGTATTTTGTGACGCGAGCAAAGTAGCCTATGCTACATGCATATATTTACGGAATGAAAATCAAAAATCAATCTCCTGTCAGCTGATACAAGCACGATGTAGAGTAGCCCCCCTGAAATGTATTACCATTCCCAGACTGGAACTTCTCGCGTGTACGATTGGTGCACGATTGTCTAAAGGGGTGAAGTCCGATTTGAAATTAGAAAACATTTCAACACTTTTCTGGACAGACTCTAGCAATGCATTATACTGGATAAAAGGAAGTGAAAACTGGACTCCATTCGTATACAATCGTGTTAAAGAAATTCGATCACTGAGTAAGCCAGAAAATTGGTACTATGTGCCCGGAACTCTTAACCCGGCCGATCTACCTTCCCGGGGATGTTCTGCAGAATCCCTTAAACAATCCCTCTGGTGGGAGGGCCCCAACTGGTTAAAAAGTCCTCAAGAATTTTGGCCTAAAGGCAGTTTAAATCCTGATTTTGAAATAATTAACTCTGAAAAAAGAAAGACAGTTATTACTTCAGTAAATGTCTCTCAAACCCCAATTGAGTTATACGAAAATACATCTTCATATTGGAAAATGTTAAAAATAACTGCCTGGATATATAGATTTTTTGAAAATATCAGAAAGACGCGGAATGATCGAAATTTAGAGAAAATGTTAACAGTTGAAGAAATAACTCACGCAGAACATGTTGTATTGAGATATGCTCAGAGGTGTTTAATAGGTGAATCCAAACCGTGCTACACCTCTTTACAGACTTTTACTGATGATCAAGGTTTAGTCCGAGTAAAAACACGAATTGCAATGAGAAAAGATTCCCATTCTTTCCGATACCCGATAGTTCTGCCTTTCGATCATAATATCACCTATTCGCTCATAAGAAGAAAACATATTGAACTTAGCCATGCGGGAATACAAATTGTAATGTCAGTTTTGAGAGAACAATTTTGGATATTAAGATGTAGAAGAACGGTTCGAAAAATAATAAAAGGTTGCGTGACATGCAGGCGATTCAGTGCATCACCCGCTGAGACACCTATTGCCCTTCTTCCGGAAGAACGAGTCAAAGAAGCTTCAGTTTTTGAAATTGTTAGTCTCGATCTATGCGGACCATTATTTTTAAGGGATGGCTCGAAAGTTTGGGTAGCACTTTTTACATGCGCCGTGTTTCGCGCGATACATCTAGAATTAGTATCTTCGCTCTCAACGGAAAATCTCATCTCAGCTATGAGAAGATTTATATCAAGAAGAGGGAGACCGTCTACTATTATTTCTGATAATGGAAAAAATCTAGTGAAAGCATCCACAGAATTAAAGTCAGTAAATATTGAGAGTTTGCAAAAATTCGCTATTGAAAGAAAAATTCAATGGAAATTTAATCCACCTTCAGCTCCCTGGTGGGGAGGTTTTTTTGAACGCATGATAGGAATGTTGAAAAATATTTTACGAAAAGTGCTTGGAAAGGCCAGCCTAAATTATGAAGAATTATACACTGTTTTATGTGACGCTGAAAGCGTAATAAATTCTAGACCGCTGACATATGTTGCAGATGATGATGATCTTGATCCTCTTACCCCCGCAATGTTCTTGCAAGATCTCAAAGATTCGAGAGTTCCCGAATTCGACATAATTGATTCAACAAAAATTAGAAAAAGATTTGCTTATCAACAAAAGGTTAGAGAAGATCTAAGAAAACGCTTTAGAGTAGAGTACCTGGGACAGCTTCGAGAGAGTGCGGAAAGAAAAAGAGAAACTGAATTAAAAAGGGATGACATTGTTTTAATTGGGGATGATAATTCAAAAAGAATTAATTGGCCTTTAGGCAAAATTGAAGAATTGTATGCTGGTAAAGATGGCAAATTTCGTGTAGCCAAAATTAAAACAAAAACAGGTTCCTTTTTGAGACCTATTAAAAGACTATATCCTCTAGAGATTAATCATGAACTAATCTATCCTTTTTTAGTAGATAGCGTTCCTGTTTCTGTAGATGACATGGCTGATCCTGCTACTGTGACCGAGTCTTCCGTACCTGATGATGCCTCTGGACCTGATCTTGAGAATGAGTCTTCCGTGCCTGCTAGTAGATGATAAAAGAGAGTTCTACATCAGCGCAGTTCGCGCAGTCGACCTTCTGTGCTCTGTGAAGGTCACCGGAAGGGACAGGTATGGAAACCGGAAGTGGCAGGTGGTGATAACAAGCATGTTGAGACAGGAAGTGAACAGGAAGTGTAGATAGGAAGTTTAACCAGAAACGCGGCAGGAAGTGAGTGCGATAAGGAAGAGAGGGGGAGGGCTTATTTTTGTGGGGGGGCTTAATTTTTTTTTGTTGGTTTTAATCCTTCTAGTCGAGTGGAGTTGAGTTGTAGGAATCCTGCTATCAGAATGAATTTAGTTTGAAAGTAATATTAGCAAAATGTTCGATTTTTTTTTTCTCACCTGAAATAAAAATTTTATTTGCTAACTAACATCTAATATAAAAATGGAAATCTTTCTGACTTTGTTTTACTTTATAAAAGTTAGCATGAAATTTATTTTAAGATTTGAAACGCAATAGGAAGTAAGACCGGAAACGGGATTAGACATGTTTATTTATTTATTTATTTTCAAAAAAGGTTTTCAAGAAGCAGGATGTTTGGGAGCGTGTTGCAACAGGAAAGGTAGTTTAAAAGACCGGAAGTGATTAAGCGATAAGAAAAGTACAGGAATACACACGTAGATTTTGTTCTTCGTACAGGGTGAAATTTTATTTTATTTTTTATTTAAAGAGTTTTCTTTTTTTTTCTTTTTTTATTTAATGCGTTTCAAATTATTTTTTATATTATTATTATTTTTTTGTAGTGGTTTACGTATTATTTTAATTTTTAGTGACGTTAGAACCTGCAATGTTCTGTATCACACATGTCTTATCTAATAGGTTACTAAGGGTGTGTGTGTTGTTATCTCTTTAAATGCGAGAGATGGGGACTTCAGACCTGCGTTTAATTATCTTTATCATAGTTTTAATGAACTGCAGGAAATTGTCTTTAGCTATTGAGTAATTCGCGAGTTTTGGTTTAATATAACTGCTTTTACATCTGTTTGTTTAATTTACAAACACATTTCTCTTACAACATTCTGTCAACACAGCATTTCCATATTCGAAATAATAATTTAGAAGGAAAATTTTTATATGAAAATACTATGAAATGTTATTTATAGAGATTGACGGAAACAGTATGCCTGATTCTTTCTTGTATTAACATTATATTCGAAATAGGTTTCTAGTTTTGTTATGAAAAATAACGTGTTTACATATTTTAAAAATGAAAGCAAAGTGATTTTTACCAACGTAACTATAAGCTATACACCCACGCATTTATGTTATTGAATTGAATTTCAATGCTTAATATTGTATTCACCGTAATATTTTCCTACAAAAGCTGTTTCACAAACTTGTACACTGAAATTAATGTACCATTTTTAGGGGAAAAAAATAATTCAAGTTTTTGAGACTAATCTTTTATAGGGAAAAAAGATTAGCATGCTTGATTCTTTCTTGTATTAACCTTATAATCATTTATTTTAGAAATATAGGTTTATAGTTTTGTTACGAAAAATAACGTGTTTATACATTTTAAAAACGAAAGCAAAGTGATTTTTACCAATGTAACTGTAAGCTATACACCCACGCATTTATGTTATTGAATTAAATTACAATGCTTAATATTGTATTCACCGTACTATTTTCCTGCAAAAGCCGTTTCACAAACTTGTATACTGAAATTAATGTATCATTTTTAGGGAAAAAATTAATTCAAGTCTTTGAGACTAATCAATCTTTCATAGGAAAAAAAGATTTGTCATACTTTCTGTTACATTATATCTTCCGTTTTTTAAGTTTACAATATATTTTTTTTATTATTATATATTTGTTTTAATTGACTTGTAATAGCTAACATTTTTCTTAAAAGGCTACTAGAGAATAACTTATGTCACAATTACTACACCCTTCTTTAGTTAAATATGTTTCACTTAAGACATGACAGTCTTAGAAACATTTCATTTTGGAATTAAGTGATTAAACAGACTAGTGGCTGAGAGGTTCTACTTTCAAAGCTGGTATACGGAAGGTTTAAACACCTCTCGCGCTCGTTGACCTAACCGTTTGGAGTTTTTATCGAATCTTGTGTCAATACGGGTTAGAACACCTTAGAAAGACCTCCCACAGAGACTTATATACCATACGTAGATAATCGATTGTAACAAATCACCAACCAACCACAACGTATAAGACATTTTAGATCATTCCATTTAGTCAAGAAATGATTTGACATGCAAAATTTGATTTATAAAAACATACAATATGATATAAACAATACCATACGATATAAACGAACAACAATACATACAATTTGAACGATTTTTTCCCTTTCATATGAAATATTTTTAGCGACTATTTAACTTATTAAAGAGAGCGAGTATTTTGTTTAGATTTATACGATTAAAATAAATTTTTATTATATTTGACTTTATACAAGCAACATTTAAAAAAAAAAGAGAATGGAATCTAGTTTTATAAATTAACATATTTCAATTTTACAAATACTTCACACCCCGTCTTTTTCCCCCCCCTCTTTTGGTAGACTTTATACACATAAGACATGAAAAGCATTTTAGAATACATCATTTAGAAATTAAGTGATTTGATAAGTAAAATATTATTTATAAAAGCAATAGATACGAAAGTAATAAAGATTTTTACTTACAAATGTACGAACTTCTGATAGGTAAGACTTTCTCAGTCATTGTGCAAGAATTAAGTGGTTATTGAACTTATAACATTATAGGATGAAATATTCACGAGGCGTATTTTTAAACCAATAAAATGTCAGTATTTTTAAACCAATAAAAAGTTAGTATTTTTACAAGAGCGCCCTCTATCATTATATAAATTTCAATGAAACGAGTTGATATTATTATACTGTGCCCTGAAATTGTTTTAATAGGTTGTATTTTTCGTTAAGTTAGTTTTCATTTAAGTTATTATGGAACGAGTTATGAATTCTTATGTTGGTGATGTAACCAACTTGGAGTGTCAACACTCATCACCAAAGTTAAATAATCAAGAGATGGATTCTACACTTTTACCCAAAGAAGCACCCGTTTCGAATTATGAAGTGAAACCCAACTCATCAGGACTAAAGTTACCCTTTGTGTGCACTACTTGCAACAAAGCTTTTTCCCGAAAGTTTGTCTTAATTAGACACATGAAATTTCACCTGGAGAAAAAACCTTTTGTGTGTGACATCTGCGAAAAACAATTTGTTCAAAAGAGTGATTTATTAAATCATGTGAAGATTCATTCAAAGAGCCCAGTGATTTATAATTGTGATCTAATATGTGCTGAAGTTTTTTCAAAAAAGAGTGACTTACTTCAACATAGCAAAACTCACAAATCTGTCAAACAACATAAGTGTATTGAATGCAATGAACTGTTTTCGAGAAAGTACGACTTATTGAAACATAAGAGGATGCATAAGCCCCGAAAGCAGTATGAATGCATCCAGTGTAGTGGAATATTTAATCGAAAATATGATTTATCACGTCATATAGACACTGCACACAAAGTACTACCCAAAGTTGTCAAATCGTCATCTTTAAAAGATTCGTTATATGAAAAAGTGAAACATTTTAAAAGACAAAATGCTTTAAATGTATTTACTAAAACTGTAATAAATTCTAATGAGGAGAATGATCAAGACTTTCACACATTTTTTAACAGTATTCGGTCGTACGTTTTGAATGAATTAAATTATCAGATAGAAGTAAAAAGGTCAATGAAATGGTATGCAACTGCAAAAGTTGTTGTAAGTCGCCAAACACCGGACGGTGATATAGATACTATCACCCCATATTTTCATTCAAGAACTGTACTGGAATTGACGAATCAAAACATACCTGTACATGTTGAGGATGCCTTTACGAAAATTATTAACTCTTTTGAGAAATTCACTCAACAAGGATCTAATTGGACATTGCAACAAATATTAAATCTAGAACTGTCTACAGCTAAATATAGAATGGTTTAAAATGTGTGGACCGTTTTTGAAACATGTATATTCATGTTTTTGCTATTGTAGTTATTTAAAATGATAAATAAATAGCCTATGAAAAAAAAATCTTAAGAGTTTTTTATTATTTTCATGGTAACTATTTTATATAAATTACTTATAACAGTTTGACAATGCTACATAAACTACTGTTTAACATTTTGAATGTCTTAGACAAAATGAGAATGAATTTGTTGAAATTATGAAAAACATGATGAAATAAATGCGATGTATTTATTATATGTTACTTAAACTACAAGAGAAATTATTGGAAATGTGTTATTTTAAATCTATGGTACTTTTAATAACTAACAAGGTAAGACATGACGTTATGAATCATCGATGGGTTTTCCTTTGAATATGTATTAATCTTACTTATTGATAAGAAAGTTGGAAAAATAGACTTAACACATTGTTAGAGCTTTTGGAAAAATATACACTTGGTTAAAAATTTTAGAAAATTTAACATAAAGTAACAAATTTTAGAAAATAAACATTTCGATAAATGAAAAAATTAAATTTTGGTAAACTTTACACTTAGACAATATTTCAAACTAGGAAAAAATAATAACTTTACACTGAGACATTATTTAAAACTAAGGAAAAATTAGACCTAACGCATTGTTACAGTTTCTTTGAAAAATATCTAGTTGGTTATAAATTTTAGAAAATTCGACCTAACGAAATTAACACACTTAAAAATATCTAGGTTATACATTTTATAAAATAAGCAACAAATAAACATTTCGATACATTGACAAAAGAAAATAATTAAGTTTAAGTAAACTTTACACTTAGACAATATTTCAAACTAAAAAAAATAATAAATTTACACTTATACAATATTTTAAACTAAGAAAAATAATAACTTTACACTTATACAATATTTTAAACTAAGGAAAATTAATAACTTTAAACATCAGACTTAACACATTGTTAAAGTTTTTTGAAAATAACAAGACATTTTGAAAGCAGTGGAAATAGTATACCTGCAAAAAATTCAACTTAGTGGAATTTAATATTGAAATTTTTTAACCTCACTCATTTAAAAAATAAAACTTTATAAAATTTTCACTTTTTTTAAATAAGCAACTGTTAAACATTTTGAATGTCTTAGACAAAGTGTGAATAAATTTGTTGAAATTATATAAAACATGAAAAATTTCATAACTTTTAAAGGAAATTTTATTTTTGGTGAAATAAACTCGAGGTATTTATTATATGTAACTTAAACTACTAGAGAATTGATTGAAAATGTGTTACTTTTAAGCACTCACAAGATAAGACACGATGTTAGGAATTATAGATGTGTTTTCCCCCCACAATTGACGTCACTTTTAGCATATTTACTGACCAAGTCATGAAATCATAGTTCAGGGTATGTTTATGAGCACGGCGTTTAGTTGAGATTTAAGATATTTGAGAAATATAAACTACAACTTTGACTACTTTTTGAAATTTCCCCCTACATAAGAAAAAGGACATAGGAAAATAAAATGAAAAGTTGTCTTTGAATGGAATCGAACCATTATCCTTTCTCTTAACAGCTGAATGCGTTGGCAATTACATCACAAAGGCACTGATAACAACTGGTTGAATATATTGGGTTTCTTTTTTAAGGTTAAATTCATTTAATATTAAAGTTATTTCTTAATGATACACTTAAAAACAATAAATTTAATTAGCATTCAAAAAACAAACGATCACATTATTGTGTAAAACAATCAAATGTTTTGAAAGTCACGAGTTAAAATTTTGGAGGGTGCGATAACTTGGAAGTGCACTGCAGAAGGGGAGTTAAATTTTTGAAGAAGTTTAATCTTAGAAGACGAGAGTAAAATTTGAAATGACTTAGAGTTTAATTAGAATTTAGATGTGAACCTTTTAAAATGAAATAATAGTTTTTTTTGTATCGCCCTCTATCGGTGGGTAATGGAATTAAGAGATAATTAACAGTTTTAACTTGGATTCAAACCCACAACAAAAATTATTTTACGGTTTGATAATGTAGGTTTAACTGAGCAAACCATGATATTATAGTATTTAGAGATGTTTTAAGATATTCGATAAAGGAAATCATCTAAATTTTCAATTTAATTGAATGGTTTACTGCTTAAAGTACTACAAAATGAATAGAACACGATACATAGTTTTTTTTAATTAATTATATTTTTCGAAAGGTTAAATTGACTTATTGATAAACTTAGGATTTATGTTTAAAGTGAATAAATTTGATATGTTAGGTTTACTTAATAACAGAGGGTTGAATAAGTTATTTTTTTTAAATTAAAATTTCATAAAAATAAAGTTTACTAAAAGTTTTTAAAGTTAAAAAAATTGTAAGTTACGTTAAAAAAGTTAACAAAAATATAGTTTAAAAAAATTAAAAGTTTACAAAAAGTTTAAAAATCTTTAAATTAATTAAAATTAACTTTTTCATTTTAACTATTGAGAGACTATAATTTAATTGTTAATCCTTGTAACCAACTGGTGCATATCAACTATCTGCACATGTGCAGAAAAAACATACACTTTTACACTAACTTGAGTTTGATTTTAAATTATTTGCTAATTTTTATACAACTCGATTACCTTTCAGAAACAAAATAGAATTAAATACTTACCGAAAAAAACGTCCACTTCTTGTGCTTTCTTTCAGTAGACTAACCTTTCTCCCTTATCTTTGTTAGGGGGCGCTGCAATCGACGTAAAGGCGCTACCAGTCTTCCAGTTTGTGACGTCATTTCCGGTTTGAGATAAGAATAAACTTTAAATACAAACTACACTCGCTCAGTCATTCTTCCTCCACTCTTACTTGACAGCAGTTGTTAGTTTCTTATTTTGACGTGTTGAATGACGTCATCACGTGTTTGTCTAAACTTGTCCAGTCTTGTTTTTGTGCTGCACGTCTGTTTTGCTAACTCATCTCTTACTCGTTTAGACTTGATTCGTCTGCTTTGATGATTCATCTTTTGCTTTAACTGTTTGGCCTTGCTGGTGTCAACCACCTCATGTGTTTTGTCATAGCTTGAATATACTTTACACCAATCACTTAAATATAAAAGTCTTGTCACAACTTACTTAAACTTTGATAAAAATATTAATTATTCATAAACTTTATCAAATTCTTATACATTTACTAAGTCACTTTCATTCAAAAATATGGTAAAGTCCGATTTTAAATCGAAGTCTAAGATAAATTCCCCAAATTTGTAACATTTTAACACTAATAATAAATATCGTAAACACCCTGTACATACAAGTTTTGTAAACATAATATTACTTATAGCTAACTCGATCAGTCTCATGATAAATAATATAAGAAAAATTTAGAATAGTTCACATATTTTTGTAATTAAAAAAAATGTATGCACAAACACACACACAATATCTTACAAGGTTACAATACTCAACACACAGTTCACCGTACTTAAATAAACGATTCACGATAAATTTATAAATTTAAATTTAAATATTTGAAAAATACTGAAGTATTTTTATTTATAATTGTTCATTTATAAATAAAATATTTAAATTTAAATTTATAAATTTATCGTGAATCGTTTTTTTAAGTATGGTGAACTGTGTGTTGAGTATTGTAACCTTGTAAGATAATTTGGGGAATTTATCTTAGACTTCGATTTAAAATCGGACTTTACCATATTTTTGAATGAAAGTGACTTAGTAAATGTATAAGAATTTGATAAAATTTATGAATAATTAATATTTTTATCAAAGTTTAAGTAAGTTGTGACAAGACTTTTATATTTAAGTGATTGGTGTAAAGTATATTCAAGCTAGGACAAAAGACATGAGGTGGTTGACACCAGCAAGGCCAAACAGTTAAAGCAAAAGATGAATCATCAAAGCAGACGAAACAAGTCTAAACGAGTAAGAGATGAGTTAGCAAAACAGACGTGCAGCACAAAAACAAGACTGGACAAGTTTAGACAAACACGTGATGACGTCATTCAACACGTCAAAATAAGAAACTAACAACTGCTGTCAAGTAAGAGTGGAGGAAGAATGACTGAGCGAGTGTAGTTTGTATTTAAAGTTTATTCTTATCTCAAACCGGAAATGACGTCACAAACTGGAAGACTGGTAGCGCCTTTACGTCGATTGCAGCGCCCCCTAACAAAGATAAGGGAGAAAGGTTAGTCTAGTGAAAGAAAGCACAAGAAGTGGACGTTTTTTTCGGTAAGTATTTAATTCTATTTTGTTTCTGAAAGGTAATCGAGTTGTATAAAAATTAGCAAATAATTTAAAATCAAACTCAAGTTAGTGTAAAAGTGTATGTTTTTTCTGCACATGTGCAGATAGTTGATATGCACCAGTTGGTTACAAGGATTAACAATTAAATTATAGTCTCTCAATAGTTAAAATAAAAAAGTTAATTTTAATTAATTTAAAGATTTTTAAACTTTTTGTAAACTTTTAATTTTTTTAAACTATATTTTTGTTAACTTTTTTAACGTAACTTACAATTTTTTTAACTTTAAAAACTTTTAGTAAACTTTATTTTTATGAAATTTTAATTTAAAAAAAATAACTTATTCAACCCTCTGTTATTAAGTAAACCTAACATATCAAATTTATTCACTTTAAACATAAATCCTAAGTTTATCAATAAGTCAATTTAACCTTTCGAAAAATATAATTAATTAAAAAAAACTATGTATCGTGTTCTATTCATTTTGTAGTACTTTAAGCAGTAAACCATTCAATTAAATTGAAAATTTAGATGATTTCCTTTATCGAATATCTTAAAACATCTCTAAATACTATAATATCATGGTTTGCTCAGTTAAACCTACATTATCAAACCGTAAAATAATTTTTGTTGTGGGTTTGAATCCAAGTTAAAACTTTTAATTATCTCTTAATTCCATTACCCACCGATAGAGGGCGATACAAAAAAAACTATTATTTCATTTTAAAAGGTTCACATCTAAATTCTAATTAAACTCTAAGTCATTTCAAATTTTACTCTCGTCTTCTAAGATTAAACTTCTTCAAAAATTTAACTCCCCTTCTGCAGTGCACTTCCAAGTTATCGCACCCTCCAAAATTTTAACTCGTGACTTTCAAAACATTTGATTGTTTTACACAATAATGTGATCGTTTGTTTTTTGAATGCTAATTAAATTTATTGTTTTTAAGTGTATCATTAAGAAATAACTTTAATATTAAATGAATTTAACCTTAAAAAAGAAACCCAATATATTCAACCAGTTGTTATCAGTGCCTTTGTGATGTAATTGCCAACGCATTCAGCTGTTAAGAGAAAGGATAATGGTTCGATTCCATTCAAAGACAACTTTTCATTTTATTTTCCTATGTCCTTTTTCTTATGTAGGGGGAAATTTCAAAAAGTAGTCAAAGTTGTAGTTTATATTTCTCAAATATCTTAAATCTCAACTAAACGCCGTGCTCATAAACATACCCTGAACTATGATTTCATGACTTGGTCAGTAAATATGCTAAAAGTGACGTCAATTGTGGGGGGAAAACACATCTATAATTCCTAACATCGTGTCTTATCTTGTGAGTGCTTAAAAGTAACACATTTTCAATCAATTCTCTAGTAGTTTAAGTTACATATAATAAATACCTCGAGTTTATTTCACCAAAAATAAAATTTCCTTTAAAAGTTATGAAATTTTTCATGTTTTATATAATTTCAACAAATTTATTCACACTTTGTCTAAGACATTCAAAATGTTTAACAGTTGCTTATTTAAAAAAAGTGAAAATTTTATAAAGTTTTATTTTTTAAATGAGTGAGGTTAAAAAATTTCAATATT
Organism: Maratus michaelseni; assembly: GCA_963931845.1. Taxonomy (NCBI): domain Eukaryota; kingdom Metazoa; phylum Arthropoda; class Arachnida; order Araneae; family Salticidae; genus Maratus; species Maratus michaelseni. Next base: position 2,206,471 of record OZ007592.1, on the reverse strand, counting down.
AAATTCCACTAAGTTGAATTTTTTGCAGGTATACTATTTCCACTGCTTTCAAAATGTCTTGTTATTTTCAAAAAACTTTAACAATGTGTTAAGTCTGATGTTTAAAGTTATTAATTTTCCTTAGTTTAAAATATTGTATAAGTGTAAAGTTATTATTTTTCTTAGTTTAAAATATTGTATAAGTGTAAATTTATTATTTTTTTTAGTTTGAAATATTGTCTAAGTGTAAAGTTTACTTAAACTTAATTATTTTCTTTTGTCAATGTATCGAAATGTTTATTTGTTGCTTATTTTATAAAATGTATAACCTAGATATTTTTAAGTGTGTTAATTTCGTTAGGTCGAATTTTCTAAAATTTATAACCAACTAGATATTTTTCAAAGAAACTGTAACAATGCGTTAGGTCTAATTTTTCCTTAGTTTTAAATAATGTCTCAGTGTAAAGTTATTATTTTTTCCTAGTTTGAAATATTGTCTAAGTGTAAAGTTTACCAAAATTTAATTTTTTCATTTATCGAAATGTTTATTTTCTAAAATTTGTTACTTAATGTTAAATTTTCTAAAATTTTTAACCAAGTGTATATTTTTCCAAAAGCTCTAACAATGTGTTAAGTCTATTTTTCCAACTTTCTTATCAATAAGTAAGATTAATACATATTCAAAGGAAAACCCATCGATGATTCATAACGTCATGTCTTACCTTGTTAGTTATTAAAAGTACCATAGATTTAAAATAACACATTTCCAATAATTTCTCTTGTAGTTTAAGTAACATATAATAAATACATCGCATTTATTTCATCATGTTTTTCATAATTTCAACAAATTCATTCTCATTTTGTCTAAGACATTCAAAATGTTAAACAGTAGTTTATGTAGCATTGTCAAACTGTTATAAGTAATTTATATAAAATAGTTACCATGAAAATAATAAAAAACTCTTAAGATTTTTTTTTCATAGGCTATTTATTTATCATTTTAAATAACTACAATAGCAAAAACATGAATATACATGTTTCAAAAACAGTCCACACATTTTAAACCATTCTATATTTAGCTGTAGACAGTTCTAGATTTAATATTTGTTGCAATGTCCAATTAGATCCTTGTTGAGTGAATTTCTCAAAAGAGTTAATAATTTTCGTAAAGGCATCCTCAACATGTACAGGTATGTTTTGATTCGTCAATTCCAGTACAGTTCTTGAATGAAAATATGGGGTGATAGTATCTATATCACCGTCCGGTGTTTGGCGACTTACAACAACTTTTGCAGTTGCATACCATTTCATTGACCTTTTTACTTCTATCTGATAATTTAATTCATTCAAAACGTACGACCGAATACTGTTAAAAAATGTGTGAAAGTCTTGATCATTCTCCTCATTAGAATTTATTACAGTTTTAGTAAATACATTTAAAGCATTTTGTCTTTTAAAATGTTTCACTTTTTCATATAACGAATCTTTTAAAGATGACGATTTGACAACTTTGGGTAGTACTTTGTGTGCAGTGTCTATATGACGTGATAAATCATATTTTCGATTAAATATTCCACTACACTGGATGCATTCATACTGCTTTCGGGGCTTATGCATCCTCTTATGTTTCAATAAGTCGTACTTTCTCGAAAACAGTTCATTGCATTCAATACACTTATGTTGTTTGACAGATTTGTGAGTTTTGCTATGTTGAAGTAAGTCACTCTTTTTTGAAAAAACTTCAGCACATATTAGATCACAATTATAAATCACTGGGCTCTTTGAATGAATCTTCACATGATTTAATAAATCACTCTTTTGAACAAATTGTTTTTCGCAGATGTCACACACAAAAGGTTTTTTCTCCAGGTGAAATTTCATGTGTCTAATTAAGACAAACTTTCGGGAAAAAGCTTTGTTGCAAGTAGTGCACACAAAGGGTAACTTTAGTCCTGATGAGTTGGGTTTCACTTCATAATTCGAAACGGGTGCTTCTTTGGGTAAAAGTGTAGAATCCATCTCTTGATTATTTAACTTTGGTGATGAGTGTTGACACTCCAAGTTGGTTACATCACCAACATAAGAATTCATAACTCGTTCCATAATAACTTAAATGAAAACTAACTTAACGAAAAATACAACCTATTACAACAATTTCAGGGCACAGTATAATAATATCAACTCGTTTCATTGAAATTTATATAATGATAGAGGGCGCTCTTGTAAAAATACTAACTTTTTATTGGTTTAAAAATACTGACATTTTATTGGTTTAAAAATACGCCTCGTGAATATTTCATCCTATAATGTTATAAGTTCAATAACCACTTAATTCTTGCACAATGACTGAGAAAGTCTTACCTATCAGAAGTTCGTACATTTGTAAGTAAAAATCTTTATTACTTTCGTATCTATTGCTTTTATAAATAATATTTTACTTATCAAATCACTTAATTTCTAAATGATGTATTCTAAAATGCTTTTCATGTCTTATGTGTATAAAGTCTACCAAAAGAGGGGGGGAAAAAGACGGGGTGTGAAGTATTTGTAAAATTGAAATATGTTAATTTATAAAACTAGATTCCATTCTCTTTTTTTTTAAATGTTGCTTGTATAAAGTCAAATATAATAAAAATTTATTTTAATCGTATAAATCTAAACAAAATACTCGCTCTCTTTAATAAGTTAAATAGTCGCTAAAAATATTTCATATGAAAGGGAAAAAATCGTTCAAATTGTATGTATTGTTGTTCGTTTATATCGTATGGTATTGTTTATATCATATTGTATGTTTTTATAAATCAAATTTTGCATGTCAAATCATTTCTTGACTAAATGGAATGATCTAAAATGTCTTATACGTTGTGGTTGGTTGGTGATTTGTTACAATCGATTATCTACGTATGGTATATAAGTCTCTGTGGGAGGTCTTTCTAAGGTGTTCTAACCCGTATTGACACAAGATTCGATAAAAACTCCAAACGGTTAGGTCAACGAGCGCGAGAGGTGTTTAAACCTTCCGTATACCAGCTTTGAAAGTAGAACCTCTCAGCCACTAGTCTGTTTAATCACTTAATTCCAAAATGAAATGTTTCTAAGACTGTCATGTCTTAAGTGAAACATATTTAACTAAAGAAGGGTGTAGTAATTGTGACATAAGTTATTCTCTAGTAGCCTTTTAAGAAAAATGTTAGCTATTACAAGTCAATTAAAACAAATATATAATAATAAAAAAAATATATTGTAAACTTAAAAAACGGAAGATATAATGTAACAGAAAGTATGACAAATCTTTTTTTCCTATGAAAGATTAGTCTCAAAGACTTGAATTAATTTTTTCCCTAAAAATGATACATTAATTTCAGTATACAAGTTTGTGAAACGGCTTTTGCAGGAAAATAGTACGGTGAATACAATATTAAGCATTGTAATTTAATTCAATAACATAAATGCGTGGGTGTATAGCTTACAGTTACATTGGTAAAAATCACTTTGCTTTCGTTTTTAAAATGTATAAACACGTTATTTTTCGTAACAAAACTATAAACCTATATTTCTAAAATAAATGATTATAAGGTTAATACAAGAAAGAATCAAGCATGCTAATCTTTTTTCCCTATAAAAGATTAGTCTCAAAAACTTGAATTATTTTTTTCCCCTAAAAATGGTACATTAATTTCAGTGTACAAGTTTGTGAAACAGCTTTTGTAGGAAAATATTACGGTGAATACAATATTAAGCATTGAAATTCAATTCAATAACATAAATGCGTGGGTGTATAGCTTATAGTTACGTTGGTAAAAATCACTTTGCTTTCATTTTTAAAATATGTAAACACGTTATTTTTCATAACAAAACTAGAAACCTATTTCGAATATAATGTTAATACAAGAAAGAATCAGGCATACTGTTTCCGTCAATCTCTATAAATAACATTTCATAGTATTTTCATATAAAAATTTTCCTTCTAAATTATTATTTCGAATATGGAAATGCTGTGTTGACAGAATGTTGTAAGAGAAATGTGTTTGTAAATTAAACAAACAGATGTAAAAGCAGTTATATTAAACCAAAACTCGCGAATTACTCAATAGCTAAAGACAATTTCCTGCAGTTCATTAAAACTATGATAAAGATAATTAAACGCAGGTCTGAAGTCCCCATCTCTCGCATTTAAAGAGATAACAACACACACACCCTTAGTAACCTATTAGATAAGACATGTGTGATACAGAACATTGCAGGTTCTAACGTCACTAAAAATTAAAATAATACGTAAACCACTACAAAAAAATAATAATAATATAAAAAATAATTTGAAACGCATTAAATAAAAAAAGAAAAAAAAAGAAAACTCTTTAAATAAAAAATAAAATAAAATTTCACCCTGTACGAAGAACAAAATCTACGTGTGTATTCCTGTACTTTTCTTATCGCTTAATCACTTCCGGTCTTTTAAACTACCTTTCCTGTTGCAACACGCTCCCAAACATCCTGCTTCTTGAAAACCTTTTTTGAAAATAAATAAATAAATAAACATGTCTAATCCCGTTTCCGGTCTTACTTCCTATTGCGTTTCAAATCTTAAAATAAATTTCATGCTAACTTTTATAAAGTAAAACAAAGTCAGAAAGATTTCCATTTTTATATTAGATGTTAGTTAGCAAATAAAATTTTTATTTCAGGTGAGAAAAAAAAAATCGAACATTTTGCTAATATTACTTTCAAACTAAATTCATTCTGATAGCAGGATTCCTACAACTCAACTCCACTCGACTAGAAGGATTAAAACCAACAAAAAAAAATTAAGCCCCCCCACAAAAATAAGCCCTCCCCCTCTCTCCCTTATCGCACTCACTTCCTGCCGCGTTTCTGGTTAAACTTCCTATCTACACTTCCTGTTCACTTCCTGTCTCAACATGCTTGTTATCACCACCTGCCACTTCCGGTTTCCATACCTGTCCCTTCCGGTGACCTTCACAGAGCACAGAAGGTCGACTGCGCGAACTGCGCTGATGTAGAACTCTCTTTTATCATCTACTCCTGCTGGTGCCTCTGTTCCTGATCTTGAGAATGAGTCTTCTGTGCCTGCTGGTGCCACTGTCCCTGATCTCGAGCATGAGTCTTCCGTACCTGATTGTGCCTCTGTCCCTGATCTTAAGCACGAATGTCCTGTGCCTGAAGGTGTCAATCGGCGATCTCGAGCTGGTAGAAATCTGAAGCAGCCACAGAGATTTGATTTGTAAATATTTTGAGCTTCGTTAGTTTCCCGAACCTCAAGGTGGGAGGATGTCGCAAAACACCGAATTCCATGAACTGGACATTTTTTTTGTGTGCATAGACTCTAAACATTTGCCTCCATGAACATTTTTTTTCATTGCTAAAAGAAACTTTTGTTTTTGTCATTTGGCAACTCAGAGACTTTATTATTATTCTGAGAAGTAACTTGAGTGAACGATGTCGGTTGTACCGCGAAATAAGAACGAATGTCTTAAATTCAATTTAATTAATGTTGTATATAATGTAAATAGAAGAATGTAAATAGGTGTGAATTAAAGTACTAGAAATTTGTACCAGAGTCTCTTCATCATGTCTTGTGTTTAAAAAATCCACAAAATGACCGTCTCTATTTAAAATCGAAACTCCTGATTCTTAAGAAGGCGTCCTACCTTGGAAGGGTGAGTAATTTTATTTATCCTATTTTTTGAACTGTGTAATAATTTATCTTGTGATTACACGTCACTAATAAAGCTACTTTTCAAAAGTTTTCGTCAACATGAAATTGATATTCTAAAGCTTTTCTTATATATTTGAGATACATTTAAAATAATCTAACTCTCAGCAACATAAAATGACTCAAACTTATGTATGCGCATTCGAAAAACAAGGCAGGTCAATAAAAATATACATGAAAAATTTCTTCAGACTGAGAATAAAATAAGAAATATAATTTGTTTACTTTAAAATAATATTTTTAAAGTCAGACAAGTCAAGTTCCAATTTATAGTATTATGAAAGTTAGAGTTCTGAAACATCATTAAAAAAATATCTATAAACAAACTCACAGTACCGCCGAGACATTTTCTTTAAAAGATTAAATTGCTACTAAATGCTATTTATAAATTATATTTATTGAAACAACATTAAAAAAACTTAAAATGAGAGGCAAAGGATTTGTATAATTATATTTTAGAGCATTTTTTAATATTTATCTTTCCAACTCAAAAGATCTCTAAATGTTCGTTCGTGTAAATAGTCCTAAATGTTAGGGTTAAGACATATTTGTTCAAAATATTGATATAAACGGAAAAATATCACGCCATATATATAAAATAACAATAAATATAAAACAGAATCATTATAAAAAAAACATGATTAGAGTATTTAAAACAGCAGAAATTCCTACCTTTTCAAGTATTCCTTATTTAAAATTGCCCCTTTGAACAACGCGAATAATACTTCAACGGTCAACAACGTGCTGAAGCCGCGTTAACTACACACACCAGACGACCAGACGGAGGCGAAATGCTTGCCTCCACTCGATGACGTCACACGCCTGTCGTCTGCTCAGCGAATGGTCACGTCAGCCGCATTGGCATATCCGCTCGCCAATGAGTGCTTTTTAACACTTTCCAACCTAGTTGAAAAGTGTTTATGACTTCGGTTTGTCTGCCGTCTGGCCGTCTGTCCGTGCTCTAACTCCCGTAAATATGCTCGGATTGCCCTGCAATTTTTATATGTTATAATCGTTATCTATAGCATGTTCCCTATTTCAACGGAAGTGTGTAGCACTTATAGTTTTTTTACAGGGACACTCAAAAGAATTCCGTTACATTGCGGTCTATGGGGAAAAATCATTTGCGGTTTATTTAAATAATGTTTCACTATTTTAAACGCATTGAAATTTATATATATCACTAAGGTGCATTAGAAGAAGCTTACTATGGAATAGGGTGTGCATAGCACTTATACTTACTTTACAGGGACAGTCAAAAGAATTCCGTTACATTACGTCTATGGAGAAAAATTGTCTGCGGTTTATTTAAATAATGTTTCCCTATTTTAAACGCATTGAAATTTATATAAGGTTCATTACAAGAGACTTACTACAGAATATTGTGTGTATAGCAGTCATCGTTCATTTACAGGGACACACAAAAGAATTCTCTACCGTATGTTAACAATAATTCCTGGAAGTGCGTTTTAAGTTACTGAACGCGATTTTAATTTTAAATCGCTTTTTGTCTATTACGTGGTGTGTATAAATTCTGTAGATCCTATACAGGGTAGCACAAAAGTTCGGGAACACATTTCCGTATTATTTAACTCCAGACGGAGAATTTTAAACTGTGCTACGTGTTTCCTAACTGAACTAAAATTTAGCATCCTATGTAGTATATATACAAATCTATAGATCCTATACAGGGCTGAATAAAAGTATTCGGATTACTTAGATGTTATCTTTTAGCTTATTAAAGAGTATGATTCGTAAAATTATTTTGGAAACGTTGGAAAGTGTTACATAATCTATGCTTGACGCATGATTTTTCGTTCTTGTTTTTATCGAGATGAGTTGTTTAGTATTCGCTCTTCTGGAGTGCATTAGAAAAATAAAAATTCAAATCAAGATGAGTGAAACGTTTAAAAATCAACTCATTCACGATCCAATAAATTAGAGCTCTTTTCTGAGAAGCCAAATCCACTCTTTCGTTTTAAGAGAATAAGAAATGGATGGAGTGCTTTTGGGAAGAACAATACTATTTGGAGTGCCTGTTTGTTTGAAAAGGAAGGTGTTTAACCAATGTGTTTTGCCTGCACTCGCTTATGGAGCAGAAACATGGACGCTAACAAAACGGATAGTATACAAAGATTACAAACAGCACAGCGAAGTATGGAAAGATGTAATCTAGGAATAACGAGAAGAGACAGAAAGAGAATAACTTGGATAAGAAGTTTTTGACATCGTTGAGAGAATTAAACGGGTCAATGGAAATGGGCTAGACAATAAATAGATGGAACCCAAACAGCTTACAGTAGTATCCCAGAGATGTAAAACGACGTCCAGTAAGATGGAGTGACGAAATCAAAAAAGTGACCGGTGTTAATGGGATGACTAAAGGCAAGAATGGCAAAATCTGGGGGAGAGCTACATCCAGCAGTGGATTGAATATATACTTAGACATTCTTTGCACCTTATTTGACAGCGAAGTTTTGTTACAGTATTGGTTTCATAATCTATAATCTAATAATAATCATAATTAAATCTTTCTCCTTCTTCCTCACTCTACATGTTAAAATTGGACAACTCAACACTCGTGTGTCATTGGCCAGGATCCTAAACTAGATTAACACTCGAAAATGCTCAATGATAATTTCTTAATTTTTAATGACATTTCTTTAACAATTTCAAGTCTTATTCTAGGGTTGGGATGTTGTGAAGAATATCTTTTTTGTATTATAATAATTATAACTGAAAAGAAAAATATATATACATACATATTTTTTTATTTAACATCATTGACAGACAAGAAAAAAGGGTTGGATTTTTAAGCAAATCGCGACGCTTTATCATAATTATATTTGTTAAAATCACGATTTTCAGAAAGGAATTTTTAGTAACTATGGGTTTCCTTCTTATTATAAGCAAGGGCGGTTCTAGAGAGTCTTCAAGGGGGGGGGGGGGGCGATATCAGAAATTTGGAGGTTAATATCCGACCCGCAATCTTGGTTGGGTCGGGCCTAATTTTTTTTAATGTGGGTCAGGTTTACTTCTGTTTTTTGCTACGGGTCGTGTTTGGGGCGGGTTGACTCCTACTTGTTTACTGCGGGTAGGTTTTGGGTCGGGTTGACTTACATTATCGGGTTGGGTTTTTTCACTCTAGCGTGTCGTGTTCGGGTTCACCCGATTAAGAAATCGGGTAGTAAGAAATCGGGGGCCGATTAAAAATGTGTATGCAGTAAAAATTTCATAACGGACAGTCCCAAATAGTGGATGTAGGGAATACTTTTAAAATCATTTATTTAGTAAAACCTCCGAATTCCAGACACCATCGAGTTTATCCGCAAATTCCGAAGTAATAGCATGCACAGTAAGAGTGGAGACAGTCCCCAGTACAAATATTTGCATATTTTTACGCACTGCTCCGGGTAAGAGATAAATTCGAGGTGTCCGTTATTTAAATGTTTTACACTATTTGAATATTAATGAGTATATAGTTATTATAATGTTTATATTTCTATATAAAAGGAAATTGAAATTACAGATATAATTGCGTACTACATTTTATAATTCTATTAAAATTTGAATTAATTTTCTTTCATTTCGGTTTCGGGAGGACGAATATTCGGTTTTGCTTACAATACAATGGAATTTTCGGGTTCTGTTTGGGACAACCCGATCCACGCAGGTCTCTAGGTGGAATTTTAGGTTGTGGATTTATTTTAAATGGGATTTTTGTAGTATCTTAGTCAAAAAAAAAAAAAAGAGTTTGTTTTTGAGAGCTAAACTTACAATTCATTAAGGATTATGGCCTATAGTACCGAGCCCTGTTTTTTTAAACTATGGGCCCTGGAGTGCTATAATGCCCCTGTCAGGTTGTCAGCCTAACGCGGGACCATCAATGTTTAGTCCACAAGTAAGCTTGGTACTCAATTTATAGACCCCCGAATGGATTAAGGCTTGATTTAGCCTTGATCAAGCCGCAGAGCAGTCGAACTGGGATCCTGTAGCGTGGTAGCGAGTAAAGCTGACCATTACACTACTGGGCTTACTGTTGTTGAGAGTATTAACAAAAACAATGAACAAATGTTGTAAATGCCCTTACCTTTTTAATCTTTATCACCCTTTTTTAAGCGTATTACTTATATAGGGTAAGTCTTGTAATCGTTTTGAAAATCGAAAAAAATTTTTTGACGGATTTACACGTTTCAGACACTGGAGATTCCGAAAAACATATTTTTAGAAAAAAAATTTTGCCGTCCGTCTGTGTGTCTGTGTGTCTGTAAACGCTCTATCTCCCGAACAAATTGAGATAGAGACTTGCAATTTGGTATGTACTTAGTATGTAATAATGGGAAGAAGCCTATTTCATTTCAATAAAATCGATTAACCGGAACATTTTTTTTCGGACTCTCGAAATATTCGTTCTGATGAAAGGTATATAAAAATTTTCGAAATTGTTTATTTTAAGGAGTAAATATAAAAGACAATAAAAAAACATAAATTTTGCATAAAACATGAAGTCGATCGGATCATGAGTTGCCGAGATATTTGTAATCCTATTTTCCACACTCTTCGATTTTTTATGACCCTGTATTTCATACAAATTTCACTACAAATATATATTTTAATTGGAAATTTGACGCTTAATCAGATGCAATAAACCGCTAGTTAATAGGAGTATTATTTTTGGAGTTATAAGGAAAAACCTCTTTCAAGCAATTCAGTAATCGAGCCTTTTTATGACGTCATCAAGCCACGATTTTATTTGAATTGAATGCATTTTATAAGTAGTTTACACATTTTTATTTTAATATTTTACATTATACATATACATGATGGGTAAGTATTACGGTGGCCCCCAACGACTAGTTTTTTTTTATAATGGAAGAAGCCCAATTTACTTCGAAATTTCGTTCCTTGTTCTGGTTCTGTTTTAAATAAAATGTTGCTTGTGTTTTTTATTATTTTTTTCCCTGAATTACATATGCTTCGTCAGTTTTTCTCGGTTTTCGCAACAAATACATGATGCGAATCTTTGCTATCTACCACTTTGCACATGTAAGCAATTGCTGTATCACTTGATTCTTTTTACTCTCACTGCAAGTAAATTACGGGGAGTGGAGGACGGGAGGGAGCGAAAATTATCGTAGGTTATGCTAACTTGAAAGTTGTTGCTAACTAGACAGATGTAGGGAAGGGATGTGTACAGTGAGACTGGGCGAGCTCTTCTCCCTATAACATCGCCTGATACAATCGACGTACTGGACCTTGTAATAAAACGCCCAAAGAAACACTTCGAAGATAGAACTATAGGGAAGACATGACAGTACTAATAAAAAGGTTTTCCAGATTTTTATTAGAAGCGGTAATAGGACGAAAAATATACAAAGCATTCATACAAACTTTTTTTTAGAGGTAATGTGTATCTCTGAGCACTTGGGGCCAATACTCACCTTCCAGAAGTCGCATAAAGGCTCAATTTTTTTAAGGCTAATATAATGATGGAGACAATTTTAAGCTTTGAATGATCGCCACATTTCTGTAAAAAAATACTAAGACTGCTTGTTTCTTTATCAAAGATCAGTTCTAATTCAGTAAAGACTGTTTTGAAACTTATTAATGAAACATATATTCAGTAGCTAGCTGGCTGAAAGAGTCATTTAGAAAACTAGCTTATATATCTCGGTTAGAGGTCTACACTTGCCGATATTTTCGGCCTCGGGTCAGACCCGACCCGTGCAAAAAATATTGGCCCGGCCCGGAATAAAAGTCCGTGCTCGGTTCGGTCCGCTAAAAGTTTGCCCCAAAAGTACATTTTTACTTTAACAGATTGTAATTGAAATTTTTTTCCACTTCCGGTTTTCGAAGGATTTACACCGAAAGAGATTCCGAAAAACATGTTTTTACAAAATGTCTGTCTGTCCTCTTTGTATCATCGAAAGTGTATGAAGTTGTGCATATAATTAAACCAAATTTCATTTATAGGTTTTTGACTACGGCTAGCAGGTCGTACTTAAATTTGGGGATATTCCGCCGGATGGGGGGGGGGGGGGGGCTGTGTAATAGCAATTTTTGTGCCATTTTTATTATTGTATGGCCATTGGAAAGGGTGTGAAGTTATGCATAGAATTGAACCAAATTATATTTATAGGTTTTTGACTATGGCCAGCAGCTCCTAGTCCAATTTGGGGATATTCAGCCGGAAAGGGGCACTGTTTTTTGTGCAATGTTTCGTAGTTTAACATCGGCTGCTCATGCAGCGAAGGTAACCCATCGCTTCGCAAGCAGCTGACGTAAAACAGAATTCTGTGATAGCAAATTTTGCAGTATTAACATGTATGAGATAGAAAAAAGTTTTGGGATTGGCTCATCCCACTAGTTAAAAATATATTAAAGCAAATTAAATTTCTAAAAATTATGCTAAAAAATGCACAACATGCACAACAATTTTTATGAAAAGAAATAAATACTAGTATGTTGTGACTATCACAAAACTTTCTTCCACTTAAAGCAATAAAAATTAAATGACAATTCTATATTCGTTCTTGAGACTTGAGATGTAGCTAAACGCGGAAATCGTGAAAAGAGATCATAGTGGCGACATCCGTTGGGCGTTATATACCCAATTCTAATAAAGATCTATTTATACCAAGGTCAAACATAATCTAAAGTTTAATGAAATTCCGTGCGTTAATTCATGAGATATAGCTATTGCGGAAATTGCAAAAAATGCAGCATAGCAGCACACCACTTGTTGAGTAATTTAAACCAAAACCTCATCAGTACCAATTTATGTCAAGGTCTAACTGAATATGAATTTTCGTTAAATTCCGCGCATTAGTTCTCGAGATAGAGCGCCCACAAAATTTGTGTCACATACACTGTAAAAAAAAATTGTAAAAAAACAGGCCGATTTTCAATCACTCATGTTTTTTAACAACTTTAACCTGTTAAAAAACATCATAGTACATTACGACAACATTATTCTGTTAGAAAACGTATTTTGAAAAAATGTACTGTTTTTCCACAGTTTAACTGTATTTTAACACGAAAAAACTGTTTACGAGAATTTACCGTACTCGCAAATACATGTGCATACAGAGAATTTCTGTAGCGGGGACGAAATGAGTGAAGTGAAATGCGAGCGTCCGCCATGTTTGTTGTGTCTTTACTTTACTAAATGATGATCCGAAAATGTATAGCAAGCCTTCGCTAAACTGAATAATTTCAACTACAACATTCAGATGGATTTTCGAAGTATACATTTTTGTTTAATAATATAATGTAGTTTTGTTTTAAATTATGTACACGTAACTAAAAGAAAAGCCAAAAGCGTCATCCCATGTGCGGATTTCATATCATTTAGTGTTTAGAGACAAGGCTTGATCCAAAGTTTCTTTAGGGGGCTGTTTTGTGAAAATATAATGATTTTTGTGAAAAATAATATTTTGTAACGTAATATTAAATCCAGCTACTGAAATTGAAACCATTTTATTAATAACAACTTGTTTGTACTGATATTTTTTTTTTCTCGTGAGATTGTTTTGTTTGAAAATATATACATTTTAAACCTAGCAAAATAAAATTAAGGAAAAGTATGCTTTAATGGAATGGAATTTTGTGAAAGGATCTGTTTGATTAAGGAATTTCGTGAACGAGCCTGCTTTATTAAAATTTTGTGAACCAACCTGTTTTATTGAATGGATTTTGGTGAAGGGATCTGTTTAATTGAATGTAATTATGTGAAGGGGCCGTAAATAGGCCCCAAATTTTTACCTGGGTCGACACCTCTTAGATAATAACTCAAATGAAATTAAGCAAACTTCGATGATTTAAAAAAAAAAAAAAATCAAATTTAGGTCAATATATTCTGTTATAAATATTGTGTTTTGTCAAAAATATGTAGTAAATTTAAGCAGTGGCAGAGACAGAACTCAAAATCCATATATTTTTTAATTTATTCAAATCAACATTTTAAAATAAAAGTTCCTAAATTGAAAATTGTGGATCTCAGCTGAAAAATATTAAAAGATTAATGCACACATTTATATCTGTGTGAATTTTTTAATACAAAAACATGGATACTTTATGGGAGGATATGAAAAATTTTGAATAAATATGCTTCCCTGTGCATATGTGAATAACAAATCATTCAATCAACATTCCAATATATTTTATTTATGGAAAGATTTGATATGATGAATAAAAAAATAATGATTTCATGGTTAGAAATTGTATGCTTTTAGACATATATTTTTAAATATAATTTCAATTTTAACTACTTGTAATAAAGTAATTAACAACTAAAGTTTTTAAACACAAAAAAAAAAACAGATTTAATGTTTTATAAATTAAATCAAATAAATCCAACTTTGATTAACTCCAAACTCTGTAATTGTTATACCCATCTTTATGTGTCTGTAATGCATTATCCAAATTCATTAAATGATTATTGTACATTACCCGGATTAAATATGTTTTAAAGAATACTGTATGTAATCCAGTTTTAGAATAGAATGTTTAAAATTTCATTGATAATTGTTTTCTTTTTTCAGGAAGAAATAATTCCATTATCTTTTATATTTTTAGTAAAGAAATTTGGTCAAAACAAAAAGATTTAGCTTTTAGTAAATGAAGGGTGCATATGATATTTTATATAGTATAGAATTTAATTTCAGTTACTGTCAATAAGTGCTCATAAAACACAAGATAATTTTATTTCTTTCATGTTTTCAAAAGTAAAATATAATTCAGGCCAAATAAAAAATGTTATGTTGCTCTATTTATTAACTATACATATTGAATTTTTTATATGATTAAAATATTTCAAATAAACCAAGTGAATGAGTTTGTTTTTCTTAATTTCAAATAAATTTAAATAAGCTTTTCGAATTATTAAATTTAATGATTTAGTGAAGGTTGTATCACAAAAACAAAAATCAAGTGTGTTTATCCTTTTCAAAGTGAAGATGTAACAGAATTTTGCATTGTTTTAGTTTTTTAATATCAGTTTCAAGAAGGATATGAATAAGGAAAAAAAAATGTTGAGACTATTTTTATTGACTGCAGAATATATATATTTCACTGGCACCCGGCTAACCGAAAAATACCAAAATCCCTGTTATAAGGGACATATGCCTGTATATAAAATAGTAAAACTTTATTTTATTTTTATTTTTTTTTTTGGGGGGGGGAAGGGAAGGTGATATGTTTGAAACAATAAGCACCCCCCCCCCCCCAAAAAAAAAAAAAAAAAAAAAAAAAAAGATTTTTGAAAATGTCAGATTTATTATGATTATTTTTCTTCATTTTTTACTTACGATTTATATTTAAATACATTTTGAATTACTTTATTTTTCCACTGTAGGTGATATTCCACTTCTTTTTGTATTTAGTAGAGAAAGTTTGGGAGTCCCTTCACAGAAAATTTGTCAGGGTCGTTTTATTTATGTCGCAAAATCTTTATTCACATACTTTAAAAAAATATTTTTATTATTTTGATATAATTTCAAATTAAGTATTTTATTTATTTTCTGTTAGCATGTAAAATACACTTTAGGGTACCCTGTGTACACTGCCAAGGGTAGACCCCCTCCCCCGTTCCATTCTCTTTTCCACCATCAAGCCATCAAGCTACTGTGAGATAATATTGTTGTATGTTTTGAGTCATGTGAATATTGGCACCCTTCATTGCTTGCAATGCACTCAGATGTGCCTTTGAATAATAAAAGGTGGATAGGCCTGCTACAAGCTTTTCTTGCAATTATTTTTCCTAATTTTTTTTTGCTCTTATGCACACTAAAAATAGAGTTGTGAATAAAGTATGTTTATGTACTTTATTTTTTATGTAAACTTGTTATTCAGTTATCTGTTTTTACAAAAACGTTTGCTGTAAATGAACTCAAATTTTTTACGCTTTTATATATAGGAACCAAATCAACTGTAGTTTTCATAGAAAGGTGACTTCAGAAAATAAATATGAAAATCGAAATACATTTGAAGTATGATTTATCAGTTCCCAGTTTATCCAGAAGAGTGCAAGGCAAGTATGAAATTTAATCAGAAATAAGAACTATTATTTGTTTTCTATATATTTGAACTATTATTTGTTTCTTGTCATATGCCTTGTGTGTTCATTCAAATTTTATATTTATTTAGTGTTTTTTTTTTGAATTTATAAAATTTTTATAAGTTTTAAATTAATTTATCAAGATGTATTATTACTATGCTTGTGATTATTTTTTTTTCAATCAGTTCATAAAAAACATTTGTGCTTTCTAAAAATTCATAATTAATTTTTAAATTAGGCGAGATGCAGAAAATGACCTTAGTAAGAAAAGAATTCTCGCTTTTTCAACACATTTTCTGGCTCAACAATTCACTGTTTCATATACACAAGCACTTTTTTCACTATTTATACAATTTAATATAAATAAGCTAATTATCTATTTTTAAATACAAGCAGAAGTAAATTGTGTATATGTTAGTGCATACTTTGATATATATATATATATATATATATATATATATATATATATATATATATATATATATATATGTATATACAGAGTTTCACTCAGGTTTGAAAAAGGTCAGGGTGCTGCTGGTGAGAAAAGGGCACTTTTAATATTTAAAAGTTATCTTCAAGACAACATTGAGTCAATTTTTACTATGAAATCCAGAACTCCAAAGCAGTTTCAGGAGATTGCTGCACTCTGCCTGCCCTTTGTTTTACAAAATAGCACCCTTGTCTCTTATAAAATAATTAGCACCCTTCTTCTCCCCCCCCTCCAGTACAATAATTAGCACCTTTCTTGCCCCTCAGTAAAAAACTGTCCTAAACTGAGGGGCAAGAAAGGTGCTAATTATTTTACTGGGGGGGGGGGGGGTCAAGAAGGGTGCAAATTATTTTTATGAGAGACAAATAAGGGTGCTATTTTGTAAAACAGAGCAGGCGCAGGCAGAGTGCAGCACCCTTCTAAAACTCTCTTGGGGAAACTCTGATATATAAATCTCTATATAAATGAGCAAAAGAGTTCATTAGGTTTTTGTCAGTAGTTGCATCATTTTTTACATGCATTTACATTTACTTGGAAACTTGCATTCTAATACATAAAATGGGCCAAGCTTAGTCTCCCATAGTGGAAAAGTACCTAATTGCTTGCATACTATAGCTAAGAATATTAATTTAATTTATGAGTTGTTCATTAATTTATAAAATTAATATTCATTAATTAATTATCTGAATATTAATTTGTATTTCATTGATATTAATTATAATTATTTTAATTTATAACATATAAGTACAAATAAAGACATCTACTTTGTAAATAAATTTCCAAGTTTGGTGGAGCACTAGGGAGCACATAGGAACTGTTTTTTCTTTCCAATTTTAATATATAAATGTAATCTTGAATAGTAATAGTTATATAAATATTAATAACCTTTGAATCCACAATTTATATATTCAAGAAACTTGTAAATATTAAAGACAACATTACTATATTAAAAACTGCCTTGCACCAGGGTTTGTTGATTTAAATCAACTTAAAAAAATATTTCAAATTTTGGTCAAGCTATTTTGTAATAAATATTAGTTTTGACAAAAATACATTGTAAATTTAAGGAGTGGTAGAAACTGAGAACTCAAAATCAATACTTTTTTAATTCTTTTAAAATCACATATCACATTTTAAAATAATAAACATAATTTTAAAATAGAGAATCTCAGCTGAAAAATGTTAAATGATAATACATGCCATGCATGTATTTGAAGGTATAAAAATGCATATAACCTATTAAAATTAGTTTTACATCTTTTGTAAATTTTTTAATACATGGAGACTTTCTGCAAAGATATAGAAAACATTAGAATAAATAAATATATGTCATTCTAAAGTATTTTTATTGATATTTATGCAGAGATCTCATTACTTCCTGTGCACTTTAAATGAACCAATATACAGTTTATTTTTGGAAATTAAAAATAATGATTTCATGGTTAAACATTATCTAAAATGCTTTTATATATAATTTCAATTTTAACTACTTATAAATGTAAGCTAATTAACAACTAAAGTTTTTAGTCTTAAAAAAAAAACTGATTTAATGTCTTTTTAAATTTAAATCAAATAAATCCAACTTTGATTCACTATTCACTCTAAACTCGATAATCGCTTAGTAATTCACAAAGCTGGTGTAGCTTGGTGTTTCTTTTTAAACATTTTAATAACAAAAAATATATTTTTTTTGGATCCATTGAAATTTATAACATATAATTGTGATCATATTTATGTACGTATAATACCTGCTCCAAATTCATTAAATGAATATTTTATGTATTTCAGAATATTGTATGTAATCCAGAATAGTATGTTTAAAATTTAATTGATAGTTGTTTTCTTTTTTTTCTCAGTAAAATGTTTATTATCTTTTGCATTTTAAGAAAGAAATAAAATTCCAATAAAGAAATGTGCTTGAAACAAAAAGTTTCAGCATTTAGTAATGAAGGGTGCAAATGATTTTTATTTTTTCAATGGCTAATTTAAGGTGGTATATATATTTTTTATATGTAGAATAGGATATTTGTTAAATTGCAGTTAATGTAAGTAACTGCTCATATAACACAAGACAATTTGTTTTATTTATCGTATGCTTTCAAAAGTAAAAGAGAATTCACATTTTCAAATTAAATCTGTGTTCCATTGCTCCAATTTTTAAATGTATATATTTAATTGTTTATATGATTAAAATATTTCAAATGATATTAACCAAGTGAATGAGGGTTTTTTTTTTTAAATAAATTTAAATGAGCTTTTCTAATTGTTAATGATATAGTAGTGGTTATTTTACTTTAAAAAGTGTAATTTAAAAACTCTTTGAATTAAAAAAATAATAATAAATAAATAAATCAGATTTTCATTAAAAAAAAAAAAAAAAAATACTCGCAACCCTGCTTGTAACATATATAATACATATATCTGATTTGTAACGACCAAAATCTGTCTACATGTTTTCTTTATCTGAACCCCTGTATCTTTTACAATTAATATTTATAGAAATTCCTACAAAAATATTATTTTTTAAAATTTTGAAAACATGGACCGGATAAAACAATTAATGAGAGGAGAGGGATTATGATTCTATACGAATTGTACTTTGTAACTTCAATCTGCTAGCAAATCAGTTAATATTTCTTAGACTTTGTTAAAAATTAAATAAAGCATTAAAATTAGCTGCTTAATAATTTTGACTGTTTAAACCAAAACCAGGGATTTATTTTATCATTATTTACTCTCCCATTTCATTAACATAAAATATTTTATGAAGAAACAAGCAAATATGATAGATTAACTGTTTGAATATTTAGAGTTAAAAAATTCAAAGTTACATATTGTTGAAGTTAATATTAGTAAAATTGAACTTATATTCCCGTAAATAAAATATCTGTATCTATTTTACCACTTTGGCAAAAAATATTGCTAGGACTGTTTTTACTGTTATTTTTCAAACTTTGGCAAAAACTTGCCAACCCTATATGATACAAATTTTTGTAGTCTTTCTATAACATTGAATAATATTTCCATTTGGTAAAGTCTCGTGTTTTAAGTTTTAGTAGTAGTATTGAAATTAGCATTTATAAATATTTAAACTGTTATGAAATAGATAAAATAATTATAAGAAGTGGATAATAATTCTATGAAAATTTACCCAAACTCGAACAAATTACTTTTACAAATCCCTCCTACAAAACATTGAAATTGTATTCCAAAAAATAGAATGGATGAAGCTCAATTTAAATGTTATGTACTTTTTTTCTCTTTCACTTACAGGGGCTTGATGGGCATTCCTCCAGACTCATCAAGTATCAAACATGTGATTAACAAGAGTTTAAAGTCTGCAAAAAATCTTTGTAAGATTAAAAACATATGGAGAATCTTAGGAAGATAATTGTATCCATTATTGAATTGTATCTATTTTTGAATAAATCTATTTAAATTTCCACATATCTAGTAAGTAATCAACAAATTTCTCTTCGGTATTTCAATAATTTAAAAATTGTGTTACATTATATCTTTTGAGTTAATATTTCCCAATTCTTTATTTAAAAAAAAAAAAAAAAAAAAAACAGTTTTAGAAAAGGATTCATTGAATTCTGTTGTGTTTGAAAAGAATAAAATTGTTTTCTGTAAATTACTGTGTTTATCAACTTTATTATTAACTGTGGTACAACTTTATTTTATTGTTACAAATTTTTTTAGTTTTTCTTTTCTTCCCTGCAACAGGCTTCTGCATTCAGTTTATTGAATAAATGAAAGATTCAATTTAATTAAATTAAACTACATTATTTCCAGCATCACTGATGTTTAATATGTAATAGACAATCATATATCCAAAAGCAGCTTTAAAAAAAAAAAAAAAAAAAACTATATACATGAAAGCTGTTTTTAAAATGTTAACTATGTCATTCTCAACAAAGAGTATAACATAAATATGGCACCTTTAATAATTCAATTCTTTTATTGGATGAAATGTTACAAGTTTTAAACCAGTTTTAAAGTTTAAAAATAAAGTAATATTTAAATAAGGGCCAACTAATATTTTCACGAAATTAAAAAAAGTTTGCAGAATTCATTAAATATGTGGAATTTGGCAAGTTTCTGGTACGATAACAAAGAAACTTACTGTTTGAGAAGAATATTCTTTTCAACAATATCTTTTTTTTATCACTAACGGTATCTTACTCTAATGATATACTATCAAAGTGTATATGTTACATATTTAATGTGTTGGAAATTATTTTACTTGTAAAATGATATGTGGAGCAGTAATATTTTTAAAAAATCTATGGTGTAAGTAAAATTAATTTGTTACGAGTTATATATTCCATGTCATATTCATTACCAACCTCCCTTAAAAAAAAAAAAAAAAAAATGAACAAAAGTTTTGTTTAATGAATGAAATCAAATAGATTTCAAATGACTATCACATAGAAGCAAACACATTTTATTAATTAAATTTTCAAAGTATATTTTTATTTAAAAGAAGCATAGGTTGGAAGTATAGGGATACAGTAATTAATAAAAAAAATTCTGTATGGTACAGATTTTTCTTTAGCTACTACAGAAAAAATAATACAGTGCTTGCTCACAGACATTTTTTGTACATACAGAAAAATTCTGGCAGCAAAAGTTGCCAGAAAATTTCTGTATGTACCAGAAATATCTGTACATACAGTAAAAGTTCGTAGACGCCAATCCTTTTCCGTACATACAGAAATTTCTCATACATACAGAAAATTTCTGTATGTACGGAAAATTTCTGTATGTACGGAAAATTTCTGTATGTACGGAAAAGGATTGAAGTATACGAACTTTTTCTGTATGTACATATATTTCTTGTACATATAGAAATTTTCTGGCAACTTTTGCGCTGCCAGAAATTTTCTGTTATTTTACAGGATTATTTTTTACAGTGTAGCAAGTAACATTTTCTAAGAACAGTCACTTCGTGTTCAGGACCTCCTAAATTGTAGAAATACGTCGAAATCTTTTTCCAATCCAATACTTTGTTCTTGTAAAGATAGAAGAAAGTAAAAAATACCAGGGAAGAATTTTGAGGTATGTATGCTCGAGCCAATAATGGTTTTCAGACGGGTTGAGTCAGACACGGGCCGAACTCTTAGCTTTTAAACCAGGTCGGGCCCGGGTCTGTAAATTTCGGCTCGTGCAGATCTCTAGGAAGAATGAATTCCATGCCAAACTCGTCCCGGAAAAAATAAGTCTAGCCAGGCCCGGCTCAAGTTTACAGAAAAAAGAAATACCCGGCGAGGAAAGAGTGGAGAACAGTTCGTGAATGAAAATTGGCTTCGAGATTTTTCTACCTTTTCCCGCACTGTTTGCAGACCTTTTATTAACGATCGATCCGTCATTGGTCGCAACCGGTCCGAATTTTCAGCTTTTAAGCCAGGCCCTGAAAATTTCTGCCCGTTTAGACCTCTATAAAGAATGAAATCTAAGCCAGGCTCGACCCGAAAAAAAAGAAGTCTGGCCCGGCCCCCAGTCTTCTGAAAAAGCGAAGCCCGGTCTAGGCCCATGTCTCCAGAAAAAAATGAAGCCCGGTCCCGACCCGACCCTTAAAGAGTGAAGACTTGTCCCGGAACGACCCGCGGGTCGGTCCGGGCTTCGCCAGAGAGCTTTTCCAGTGGAGTCCACTAATGTCGGTCTACCGACCCTTTTTTAGTCCAAGGGGGGGGGGGGGCGATCGCCCCTCCCTTAGATCCGCCATTGATTATAAGCCATTAAATAAAAGTATACGTATAGTTTTCACCACACAATAAAGTTTTTTAAATACGCACAATAAAGTTCTATTTTTCTTTCTCCAAAATCTAAAGAGATCGGTGCAATCTAGCAGGTGATATAGTTTATTTTTAAATTAAACTTCGATATCTCTTTATCTCGATTTCTGCAACAACTTCCAGTGAGGTTTCGAGATACTATGATCGTATACTAAAGATAATAAAAGTAAAAAAAAAAAATTTTTTAAATAGACTTTTATGATTGTATTTAAAAACAGAATAACGCCGAATTTAAAAGGAATGTTCTTTAAATAAAAAAATTGCACTGTAAAATTAATTAAATAAATAAATGTTAATAAAAAGACAAATGTTGCTTAGATTAGGAAAGTGTAACAGAAACACGGAACATAAACTCAGAACCGAAAGTCAGAACCATAAACTCTTAAAAGAGATATAATTTGTTAATGTCTGTATATTTACTATTTATTCTCCATTACCAAAATTTACACTGAGACATTATCTAAAAACATGGTTAAAAGTTCATTTAAAAACGTCCCACATTATCAAAAATGAAAACCAGTTTCAAATACAAACTGTCACCATTGCACAATAGCGCTTT
Source organism: Maratus michaelseni (assembly GCA_963931845.1). Classification (NCBI taxonomy): domain Eukaryota; kingdom Metazoa; phylum Arthropoda; class Arachnida; order Araneae; family Salticidae; genus Maratus; species Maratus michaelseni. Next base: position 2,183,854 of record OZ007592.1, on the reverse strand, counting down.
CACTCTGGCTAGAGCATCATCAGTTGTTAACTCTCAAGCATCTGATTCTTCAGTATATATATACGACTGGGGGTTGAAGAATTCCCTTTATCGGCATTCGATTCCCTCTTTTTCTCCCCCTCTTCTAACATCTTTTCCAGCGGCAATCAATGATTGCGTGAACCATATCATTGCAAACGTCTTTGGATGTATTTATTTCTATTGCTTTTACATGGACTAATTCCAATTTCACATACGTTAAAGAAAAGCGTGAAAAGACAAAGTGTTAAAAAGAAAGAAAAATCAAGCGTCCAACATAGATCATGAAACATTTTCCAAAGCTTCACAGAGGATGTGCCAGTGAACATTTCGGAAAACTCATCCACATTTGAAGAACGCAATTACAGAAAAAACCCTCCACAGAAGGGGAAATATGCGAATTATTGTGTGCAGCCTTGTATAGGATCTATTCAATTTAAAAACGCCTATCCCAATGGAAAAACGCACTTCCGGCTCTAATCGCTCACAGACAAACACTTTTGTGGGTCCCTGTATAGGAATGAAAAACTATTCAACAGTAAACATCTTGTAGTGCACCTCCATGATACCTATCCATTCCAATATATCTCACATAGTGTCACATCAGTAAAATACATTGTAAACGATTTTCTCCCCAACACCATTCTTTTGAGTGTCCCTGTACAGGAACTAGGAATGCTAAACGCTTCGTTTTCGATACCGAACATGCCATTGTCCACCTCAATAACATATACCAAATGACATGCCAATCCGACTCTATGGACATGGACGCGCGAGTTAGAGAAACAGGCCGAATTCGTAAACAATTTTGAACTTTGTTGAAAAGGATAGCACATCAGCGCACCCTGTTCCGTCTTCAAAACTAAAATGGATCCAATGTGCAGAATTTAAATTAATAAATATGAAAATCCATGACGGCTCGAAGTACAGGCACAGGTAGATTTCGAAGATGCAGACATTGGGGTGCCTGTTTATTGGGAATGGCAGAAGAAAGGACTTTATGCCATAATGCGGTAGTTGGGACCACCCACGTTGAATTCTACCTGTGTTTGTAGGCAGAGCCGGCAAGGATATTTTAATTTTTAATTTTTTTCTTGCTGCAAGAATGAGTCCTATAAAAAACTTTACAATATAAAAGTTGTAGATAATATTAAGGCGATTTATAATAAATTTAAGCGTTGATATTTTGTGAATGGACGAAGTTATGAATTTATTTCTTCTTAAACCCCTATTTCCCCTCCCTCCTTGAGGCCATTTTTAATGCTATCCAAAATCTGTCCTACACACATTTTCGGCTCTTTTCCTAGAAGTCATAATTACTTTAAATGGATTCGATTCGTATCATAATTAAGAAGTTGTGGTTTTTTTTTCTATTTTCAATAAAAGTCCCCCCCCTCCCCCCCTTGGCCCCATTTTGTCCATTTACGAATTTGACCGAGATTGTATGCCCCTTGATTTTATGTTTACGTTTGGAAGAGATTTGTGCAGAATTATGGAAGTTAACGGGTCCATAAAAAAGTGATATATATATATATACTAGCTGTTACCCGTGACTTCGTGCACTCAACATTAAAAGAAGAATAAATACACTAATTAAGCAAAATATTTCACTCCCTATAATTAAGAACGTTAATAATTAACTAACTATTTAGCACATTTCATAGGAGACAATACGGTATTTTTTATTATAAGGACCTTGACATAACTCAGTCTTAAAAATGTGAAATTTTGTGCCAAATAATCGCGAAAATGAAATTGCAACCAATGCAAAAAGGAGGGCCAAATAAAATCGTGGAAATAGACGAATTGAATAAAAACAAATGTCAATTTTACTTGATAAACAATTTTACTTTTAACAGCCATCCTTCAAAAAAACATTAATTGAAAATAGTATATGCTCTTTATTTAAATTCAATTCTGCCTCGTTGGTTTAATGTATAGCTGAAACAAATCTTGTTTTCAAAATGACAGTATGTTGACAGGCAATTTTTGTTCTCCAGAATAAATTGATTCATGAAGTTTGAATATGTGAAAATATGTTTTTATTTTTCGGATAATTTACTGAAATCCAGATGTTGTTTTCACCATCTATTCAAAATGAAAATAAATTCTGTTTTTCCGTTTTAATGAGAAAATGGTGTGAAAAATATAGTGATCTGTTTTATTTCTCCTTTTTTATACACAAATATGGAGTAATTTACTTTCAGTTTTTAGAAAAACTTCGTTAAAATTAAAAAGAAAATCTTGGCATCTAATTTAATTTTTTAAATTCTGAGAGTTTATGCGACAATAGTCTAGGAATAGTTTCGAAATACGAACACACGGTCAGATTTTAAAACCAGTTATTATTTTATAGAAAGTGCTGCTCTTTTAAATCGCAGAATGTCCCGGTTACATAAAACAACATTTTCTGTATAAGAATGCTGGTATTCAAAAAACCGGAGACTTGGCAGCTCTGAGTATAGATAAAAAACATTTACATTTTTCGTTATAAATATGGCGTGAAACTCATCTATTTTCTATACTTACTGATCCTTGTATTATTAATGTAAGGAATTGATTCACACTCATTTTAAAACATTAGAAAATTCCCGTTTTATTACAAATATGACGTTTCTTTTTCCCCAGAGAAATTCCTTTTTAATGACATAATTCTTGTTAATTTTCTTTTCCGGACAATTAATTTCAATACTGGCATAGGGGAAATTATGTTACTTTAACGAAATAACATTAAATCTTTACGTTTTATCAATAAAAATGGAACTGTTAACATTGGTCATTTTTTTTAGGTAATCGAGTTATTTCTTTTAGTTTTAAGAATGAAAAAAACTTTCTCGCTAACCATGACATCATTTTCGACATGGATAATTTTGCGGAGAATATTATTGACATTTGCTAGCCATTTTCTATTGAAACTTCTTTTTACTTTTTTAAAAATTAAATAAAAAAATGCGGCATAGTTATATTAGCCGTACGCAGACGGTAAAACGCAAAGTATTGTTACCATACAAAAGAAAAAGAAAAGTGAAGAAAAAGCCCAAGATCGTTTTATTTCACCAATCAAAGCATATCCGCTTTATTTTAGATGTATCACGCCATATTCGCCTGTTTCCTATGGTTACGCATATTGAAACTTTATATTATTATCAAAAACTAAAAAAGTACATTTTATTTCTAATAATAATATTTAATCTTCTTTTTAATTCTTTAATTTTTTTATTTTATTTTCATTTTTCACGTGAAAATTTTTCAATTGTAACCAAATTGTTGATTAAAAATTATTATTTCGGGTTTTGAATTAGTTTTGGCAACGATAAATTATTAGCAACGGTAAAGTAAATTTAACCATTTTAAAATATTATACGAAAAAAATGTCCATTTATTCTCTATGAAAATAAAGAAATTTTGAATTATTAAGAAAAATATTTGAATAAAATAAACAAAAACCAGCCTATGTTCATATGAGGGTTATAATCAACTTATATGCAAAGATACAGGATAATTAAATGCTTCATTTTGACGCTGGCTTCAGCTTAACATTTGCACACAATGAGATTTATAATATTATTAGGATTAGGATAAATAGATAGATAGATAAAGTTTTGAAGTGGTTTTGGGTTCTGGATCGACGTAGATCTGCAAAATTGTTTTAGAAATTCCAACATAGGTGAGAATGTAATAGGTAGTATTTCTTACGAAATCTACCTAAAATTGAAATTAATAAATGTAGAATTTAGAATTAGGTAAATGTAGAATAAATATAATAAATACAGAATTAAAATTGTTGGAAAGTGTTAGAAAGAAGAAAAGTGTTGGTGCGTGTCTATTTCTCGTATGTATATGCTTATTAGAAGAACAGTTTTCAAAAGTGGCCGTCTTTCCACGTAAACCGTGCATGAGGATAAAAACGGCGCCACTGTTTATCGGTTGATTTTTTCCTCCTCTCTTTATTTATAGGATTTCTATTTCTATCTGAATCGAGAAAGTGAGAAATCGAGAACAAGAGAGCGAAAGGGTTTTGGCGCTTTCGTGCTAACGAGGAAATTTCACCGCCATTCCCCACTGACACACAAAAAAGCGTCTCATTTGAGACATGTTACAGCGTTGTCCAGGTTCCGAAAGCCTTACGTGTCGTTCTTTAGTGAAGAGGCCCGACTCGTGTTGTCAGGGGTTCCAAGAGCTGTCCCGCGAAGCCCCTGCGTGGGACGCCCAATGTGCCTATTTTGCATGATTTTTAAATTTCTTTTAGTACCACGCTATTCGATCGCCTGCATCGAGTGAAACTTTGAAAAAAAAAGAGCCTGTTTATAACTTGAACTGTTTATAACGGAATCGTGTCTTAAAAGTAAAAATTTCAAGAAAAACCTTTAAGGCGAAAAATGACTAGATATTTTAGGATTATTTACGTATATAATTTTTATGAAATTAGAATGATTTTAAACTGAAAGTGGGGGCATGACATTAGCAGGTTGAAGGGATGCGTAATCGAGCGATTTTTTCGTTTTTCGATTTGGGAGATGACATTCTGATTTAGGAACGATTGTTGTCACGGAATGGAAATATTTTCTTTTATCCCTTTTCTGCAAAGACGGAAACCGATCTGAAGCGGGGCTAGCGATTCTGTTTTCACAAATTTTCCTATACTTTCCTACACTTTTCCAAATATCCTTTCCAATAATTGTCCAATAAAACCTGTGAAACTTGAACTGTTTATAACGGAATCGTGTCTTATCTTAAAAGTAAAAATTTCATAGTACCTTCAAAAGGAATACCAAACCATTATACCTGCTCAACAGGAATCCTGTTCAAAGCGGAATTTTGCTTCGGCCTCTAACGATTCCCCATTCACAGGTTTTACTGTATAAGATTGTGTTTGTTTAATACAGTAAAACCTGCTAAGATAAGTGAGGTATCCGAGAAAATTTTCCTTTTAGACACACTTATACTTATCCAATACTGCACATGACCTGGTTTGTGAAAACGACTACGGACACTGTGATAGAACCCCATCCAACAGACCGAAAGGGGCGGATCAGGTCCGGCCCCCAAGCTAGGCCCGTTGCATCCATCGTCGTCTCCAAGTGGCAAGAGCAAACCAAACACACAAGAGCAAACCAAACACACAAGAGAAAACCAAACACACAAGAGAAAACCAAACACACAAGAGCAAACCACACTTGGAGACAAGGCCCCCACCTGACCTCACCAACCACTCAACCTCCAGCTTTGATCGTGGAAAGCCTATCAGAGGCGACCACTAGCTCTTTACCGGCGGAACAAACACAAACACACAACATAAAATATTAGTAAATGGTAGATATATATATATATATATAAATGAAAAATAGTCCTTCGCACACCAGGGGGACTAGGCTTGAGGAGTAGAAAGTAAAAGCAAAAAGGGATCTAGTGCAGCCTATGCTCCACTAGCTTATCCACCCCACAGACAACCACCTGCTTTCGCGACCGCGAACCTTGCGCCCCACAGCCACCACCTCCCGTAACGGAGACGGAATCACTGACCACATTTGCTATCGGTGACGACCGGAAGTAAAGCTCTATCGACACCCGCAACCGTCTGGGAAACCGGTTAAGCAGCCCTCCGAAAAGGGTGGATGCCGCTACGGCGTCCTCGGCTGAGCTTCCGACGAAGCCAGGTTGATTCGGGGACCCTTCAGAGGTGCATATAAAGTAACATAGAATACAAGGATGGATTGGAAATCCAAATTAGCTACTTTCTGCGTAATCCGTTCCAGAATTCATTTTTATGGGTAAACGCATTCCATTAGGCGGTGCTCCTGTTGAGAAACTGAATAGCATTTTTGATAAGATTTGAACTCATGTTGGAAGCACGCCTGTCCTGCGATCATCGTACAGACATCGATCTTAATTCAAATTGCAATACATTTCTTGAAAGTCCAAAAATGCTATTCTATTTCAAAACCCACCTGAATGCAAAAATGGGCCCGTCCATGTGTCAGAAAAGTTCGCGCGTTGTTGAGCTGAGAAAATTTCAAAAACTTTAGTCTTATCCGGAAGTGAACGCTTAACCATAAACACTGTCCTCAAATCTAAAGGATTACAATTTTGAATGTAGTTTTTGCTAGGAAATGGTTGGGTTCTTATTCAGAAAGTATGTCATCGAAACACGTTTTCTATTTTTGGGTCAAGGTAGAATATTTTCCAGAAGATACTGTCAAAGTCGGCGTCTTTAACCGAATTCCCGACGCAGCAGCGCGAGAAAAAGGGGAAAACGTGTCGTCACATGACAAGAATAGCTTATAACTCGATAAATAATTTATTTATAAAAAAAATGGAAAACACCATTCGATTCCAAACCGTTTCCATAGTGAGGCCCGCCACTTTTAAGCATTTACGTTTAAAAAGGTGTCTTAATTTTTGCGTTTGTTGAGCAGGGATTTTGAGAACCGCCTTAAAAGTCGGGACTTTTGGCACGGGACAGGTCTTGGAGTCCCTGAAAATTGAGACATCCCGTTCTCGAGGCGAAAATAAATATAAATTTTTTTTTTTATAGTACGTACTATACAATTTTTCTGTTTGATTTTTCCGTTTAAGACAGGTTCCTTCTTCACAGGTTTTGCCGTATTTTCTTTTCTTTTTCAGGAAAAAAAAAAAAAAAAAAAAACTTTTAGCGAAATAATGTTTTGAAAAATAACCAGAAAAACGTGTCGATTTGTTTGGATTCCATTATTAAAGCATTAAAAAAAAAAAAATCCCTGACGGCTCGGCCTACAGGTACAGGTAGATTTCGAAGGGGCTTGATTTTATGTATCAGTTTCGAAAAGATGCGGGAGTTGGAACCGCCTACTTCGAAAAATAACTTGTTTGCAGGCGGAGCCGGCAGGGATTTTTTTGTTTTTAATTTTTTTTTTTTTTTTTTTTTTTTTTGCTGCAACGGTTGGTCCTATAAAAAACTTGTCAATATAAAAGTTTTAGATAATATTAAGAGGATTAATAATAAATTTACGCGGATTTGATATCTTGTGAATTGACGAAGCTATGACTTTTTTTCTTTTAAAACCCCCCTTTTTTCCCCACCTTGGGGTCGTTTTTAATTATATCAAAAAGCTGTCATACATAAATTTTCGGCCCTTTTTGTAGAAGTAATAATAACTTTAAACGGATTCGATACGTATAATAATTAAGAGATTATGGGGTTTTTTCTGTTTTCACAAAAAGCCCCCCAATTTCCCCCCTCTTGGTTCGATTTTGCCCATTAACGAACTTGACCGAGATTTTATGCCCTTTGATTTTATGTATCAGTTTGGAAGAGATTTATGCAGAATTTTTCCAGTTATCGTGGTCAGAAAAAAGTGACATAGATAGATAGATAGATAGATAAAGTTTTGAACTGGGGGTGTTTTTGGGTTCTGGGAGTCATGATCGGCGTCGATCTGCAAAAATTTTTCAAAATTTCCAACTTAGGTGAGAATGTAATAGGTAGTATTTCTTACGAAATCTACCTAAAAACGCGTTGCTTAATTTGGGGATTTCCGCACATCGGTTGGCCGGGACCGGGTTCGTGTAATAACCTTACTATCTGTTCATGTCTACGGGTTCTCCCTTTTTCTCAAATACCCTTGTACTGAATGTCGTTTCTTTGGGTTTACCCTTTTGAGTACCTCAAAACATTTCTCTGTCACTTCAGAATCAATTTATTTTTCCCATCGTTGTTTTGCTGAGAGCGCCAAAAACCTCCTTTTCCGCGTCAAAGCCACCCGGTCATCGTCTCCCGTGAACTTCGGATTTGGGACCCGCTATTTTCGGAACCTCCTATCTCTCTCTTTTTTTCGAAACACGCACTGTACATCAGTCCGCTTTTTTATACTCCCCTTATCATTTATTTATCGACTCCTTTTTTTATTTCTTTTTTTTGCTGATGTAGACTTCGTCGTTAGAAGGCGTGATCTTTATTTGTCCTTTCTCTCTGTGTCTGTCTTTTTTTCCCCCTTAATGAATAGAAAATAGATGTGGTAAAAAAAGGAAAAGATAATTACAGCCTATTGTTAAAGAGAAGGACTCTGCTAAAATGCGCTAAAGTCGGACCTCCATTGAACGAACCTCTTCTTCTATTTTTTGAATTTTTCCTTGGAGCTATAAGAACATTTTGCGAATTTTTCCTTGTCCAATAATCTCCCAATAGCATTCTCTATTAAACGACATTTTTTTTTTTTTTTTTTTTTTGGTGATTTGAAAGTTTTTTTCTTTATTTTTCAAGATATTTCTGAATCCTTCGAATTTATTTTTCCTTTTTATAAGTTTTATCGCTGTGGATGATACCCCCTAGAACCTTATCCCTTGACTTTTTCAAACTTTAAAGAATTCAGAAAAAATGCAAAGACTTTTTCAGTCATTCAATTATAGGACTCGTGTGATAACGTAAGCTTAAAATGAATCTGCTATAATAAATACGCTAATATCGTATATATATATATATATATATATATATATATATATATATATATATATATATATATATATATATATAAAAGCAGAAATTGAATAATGGAAATTTGTGGAATTGAGACAGAATCGTCAGGTCCCAAATGCCTAAATTTCCATAAATAAAATGTGTGGTTTCATCTTCATATTAGCCATAAAATAGCTAAAGAATATTATGAATTTGGGACAACCACACCCATAAAATAAAAAAAACTATGAAACAACATTTAAGTTCAAAATAAAACAAGATTAAAAGGATAGAGGGAAAAAAACAACAACAAAAAATGAAATTACCACATTGAAAGCAAAATTCAAACCTATATATATATATATATATCGTGAATTTTAAATATAAAATTAACTAAAAATTGTTTAGTTAACTAAAAAAAGTTTTAAAAGTTAACTATAAAATTAATATCCTGGAC
>OZ007592.1:600000-769739 GCA_963931845.1 Maratus michaelseni | reverse complement strand
GAACTACTTATAAAAACGATTCAAATGACCGCAAACCACGGAAAAATCCGATAATTACACATTGCTGTAGCCCTGTCAACAGTTTTTTGCTATATGTTAAGTATAGGAATCAATAACTTTAAACTGATATAACTCAAAAACTAATTAATATTTTTACATGAAACTTACAAAGGTTTGAACTACTTATAAAAACGATTCAAATGACGCAAACCACGGAAAAATCCGATAATTACACATTGCTGTAGCCCTGTCAACAGTTTTTTGCTATATGTTAAGTATAGGAATCAATAACTTTAAACTGATATAACTCAAAAACTAATTAATATTTTTACATGAAACTTACAAAGGTTTGAACTACTTATAAAAACGATTCAAATGACGCAAACCACGGAAAAATCCGATAATTACACATTGCTGTAGCCCTGTCAACAGTTTTTTGCTATATGTTAAGTATAGGAATCAATAACTTTAAACTGATATAACTCAAAAACTAATTAATATTTTTACATGAAACTTACAAAGGTTTGAACTACTTATAAAAACGATTCAAATGACGCAAACCACGGAAAAATCCGATAATTACACATTGCTGTAGCCCTGTCAACAGTTTTTGCTATATGTTAAGTATAGGAATCAATAACTTTAAACTGATATAACTCAAAAACTAATTAATATTTTTACATGAAACTTACAAAGGTTTGAACTACTTATAAAAACGATTCAAATGACGCAAACCACGGAAAAATCCGATAATTACACATTGCTGTAGCCCTGTCAACAGTTTTTTGCTATATGTTAAGTATAGGAATCAATAACTTTAAACTGATATAACTCAAAAACTAATTAATATTTTTACATGAAACTTACAAAGGTTTGAACTACTTATAAAAACGATTCAAATGACGCAAACCACGGAAAAATCCGATAATTACACATTGCTGTAGCCCTGTCAACAGTTTTTTGCTATATGTTAAGTATAGGAATCAATAACTTTAAACTGATATAACTCAAAAACTAATTAATATTTTTACATGAAACTTACAAAGGTTTGAACTACTTATAAAAACGATTCAAATGACGCAAACCACGGAAAAATCCGATAATTACACATTGCTGTAGCCCTGTCAACAGTTTTTTGCTATATGTTAAGTATAGGAATCAATAACTTTAAACTGATATAACTCAAAAACTAATTAATATTTTTACATGAAACTTACAAAGGTTTGAACTACTTATAAAAACGATTCAAATGACGCAAACCACGGAAAAATCCGATAATTACACATTGCTGTAGCCCTGTCAACAGTTTTTTGCTATATGTTAAGTATAGGAATCAATAACTTTAAACTGATATAACTCAAAAACTAATTAATATTTTTACATGAAACTTACAAAGGTTTGAACTACTTATAAAAACGATTCAAATGACGCAAACCACGGAAAAATCCGATAATTACACATTGCTGTAGCCCTGTCAACAGTTTTTTGCTATATGTTAAGTATAGGAATCAATAACTTTAAACTGATATAACTCAAAAACTAATTAATATTTTTACATGAAACTTACAAAGGTTTGAACTACTTATAAAAACGATTCAAATGACGCAAACCACGGAAAAATCCGATAATTACACATTGCTGTAGCCCTGTCAACAGTTTTTTGCTATATGTTAAGTATAGGAATCAATAACTTTAAACTGATATAACTCAAAAACTAATTAATATTTTTACATGAAACTTACAAAGGTTTGAACTACTTATAAAAACGATTCAAATGACGCAAACCACGGAAAAATCCGATAATTACACATTGCTGTAGCCCTGTCAACAGTTTTTTGCTATATGTTAAGTATAGGAATCAATAACTTTAAACTGATATAACTCAAAAACTAATTAATATTTTTACATGAAACTTACAAAGGTTTGAACTACTTATAAAAACGATTCAAATGACGCAAACCACGGAAAAATCCGATAATTACACATTGCTGTAGCCCTGTCAACAGTTTTTTGCTATATGTTAAGTATAGGAATCAATAACTTTAAACTGATATAACTCAAAAACTAATTAATATTTTTACATGAAACTTACAAAGGTTTGAACTACTTATAAAAACGATTCAAATGACGCAAACCACGGAAAAATCCGATAATTACACATTGCTGTAGCCCTGTCAACAGTTTTTTGCTATATGTTAAGTATAGGAATCAATAACTTTAAACTGATATAACTCAAAAACTAATTAATATTTTTACATGAAACTTACAAAGGTTTGAACTACTTATAAAAACGATTCAAATGACGCAAACCACGGAAAAATCCGATAATTACACATTGCTGTAGCCCTGTCAACAGTTTTTTGCTATATGTTAAGTATAGGAATCAATAACTTTAAACTGATATAACTCAAAAACTAATTAATATTTTTACATGAAACTTACAAAGGTTTGAACTACTTATAAAAACGATTCAAATGACGCAAACCACGGAAAAATCCGATAATTACACATTGCTGTAGCCCTGTCAACAGTTTTTTGCTATATGTTAAGTATAGGAATCAATAACTTTAAACTGATATAACTCAAAAACTAATTAATATTTTTACATGAAACTTACAAAGGTTTGAACTACTTATAAAAACGATTCAAATGACGCAAACCACGGAAAAATCCGATAATTACACATTGCTGTAGCCCTGTCAACAGTTTTTTGCTATATGTTAAGTATAGGAATCAATAACTTTAAACTGATATAACTCAAAAACTAATTAATATTTTTACATGAAACTTACAAAGGTTTGAACTACTTATAAAAACGATTCAAATGACGCAAACCACGGAAAAATCCGATAATTACACATTGCTGTAGCCCTGTCAACAGTTTTTTGCTATATGTTAAGTATAGGAATCAATAACTTTAAACTGATATAACTCAAAAACTAATTAATATTTTTACATGAAACTTACAAAGGTTTGAACTACTTATAAAAACGATTCAAATGACGCAAACCACGGAAAAATCCGATAATTACACATTGCTGTAGCCCTGTCAACAGTTTTTTGCTATATGTTAAGTATAGGAATCAATAACTTTAAACTGATATAACTCAAAAACTAATTAATATTTTTACATGAAACTTACAAAGGTTTGAACTACTTATAAAAACGATTCAAATGACGCAAACCACGGAAAAATCCGATAATTACACATTGCTGTAGCCCTGTCAACAGTTTTTTGCTATATGTTAAGTATAGGAATCAATAACTTTAAACTGATATAACTCAAAAACTAATTAATATTTTTACATGAAACTTACAAAGGTTTGAACTACTTATAAAAACGATTCAAATGACGCAAACCACGGAAAAATCCGATAATTACACATTGCTGTAGCCCTGTCAACAGTTTTTTGCTATATGTTAAGTATAGGAATCAATAACTTTAAACTGATATAACTCAAAAACTAATTAATATTTTTACATGAAACTTACAAAGGTTTGAACTACTTATAAAAACGATTCAAATGACGCAAACCACGGAAAAATCCGATAATTACACATTGCTGTAGCCCTGTCAACAGTTTTTTGCTATATGTTAAGTATAGGAATCAATAACTTTAAACTGATATAACTCAAAAACTAATTAATATTTTTACATGAAACTTACAAAGGTTTGAACTACTTATAAAAACGATTCAAATGACGCAAACCACGGAAAAATCCGATAATTACACATTGCTGTAGCCCTGTCAACAGTTTTTTGCTATATGTTAAGTATAGGAATCAATAACTTTAAACTGATATAACTCAAAAACTAATTAATATTTTTACATGAAACTTACAAAGGTTTGAACTACTTATAAAAACGATTCAAATGACGCAAACCACGGAAAAATCCGATAATTACACATTGCTGTAGCCCTGTCAACAGTTTTTTGCTATATGTTAAGTATAGGAATCAATAACTTTAAACTGATATAACTCAAAAACTAATTAATATTTTTACATGAAACTTACAAAGGTTTGAACTACTTATAAAAACGATTCAAATGACGCAAACCACGGAAAAATCCGATAATTACACATTGCTGTAGCCCTGTCAACAGTTTTTTGCTATATGTTAAGTATAGGAATCAATAACTTTAAACTGATATAACTCAAAAACTAATTAATATTTTTACATGAAACTTACAAAGGTTTGAACTACTTATAAAAACGATTCAAATGACGCAAACCACGGAAAAATCCGATAATTACACATTGCTGTAGCCCTGTCAACAGTTTTTTGCTATATGTTAAGTATAGGAATCAATAACTTTAAACTGATATAACTCAAAAACTAATTAATATTTTTACATGAAACTTACAAAGGTTTGAACTACTTATAAAAACGATTCAAATGACGCAAACCACGGAAAAATCCGATAATTACACATTGCTGTAGCCCTGTCAACAGTTTTTTGCTATATGTTAAGTATAGGAATCAATAACTTTAAACTGATATAACTCAAAAACTAATTAATATTTTTACATGAAACTTACAAAGGTTTGAACTACTTATAAAAACGATTCAAATGACGCAAACCACGGAAAAATCCGATAATTACACATTGCTGTAGCCCTGTCAACAGTTTTTTGCTATATGTTAAGTATAGGAATCAATAACTTTAAACTGATATAACTCAAAAACTAATTAATATTTTTACATGAAACTTACAAAGGTTTGAACTACTTATAAAAACGATTCAAATGACGCAAACCACGGAAAAATCCGATAATTACACATTGCTGTAGCCCTGTCAACAGTTTTTTGCTATATGTTAAGTATAGGAATCAATAACTTTAAACTGATATAACTCAAAAACTAATTAATATTTTTACATGAAACTTACAAAGGTTTGAACTACTTATAAAAACGATTCAAATGACGCAAACCACGGAAAAATCCGATAATTACACATTGCTGTAGCCCTGTCAACAGTTTTTTGCTATATGTTAAGTATAGGAATCAATAACTTTAAACTGATATAACTCAAAAACTAATTAATATTTTTACATGAAACTTACAAAGGTTTGAACTACTTATAAAAACGATTCAAATGACGCAAACCACGGAAAAATCCGATAATTACACATTGCTGTAGCCCTGTCAACAGTTTTTTGCTATATGTTAAGTATAGGAATCAATAACTTTAAACTGATATAACTCAAAAACTAATTAATATTTTTACATGAAACTTACAAAGGTTTGAACTACTTATAAAAACGATTCAAATGACGCAAACCACGGAAAAATCCGATAATTACACATTGCTGTAGCCCTGTCAACAGTTTTTTGCTATATGTTAAGTATAGGAATCAATAACTTTAAACTGATATAACTCAAAAACTAATTAATATTTTTACATGAAACTTACAAAGGTTTGAACTACTTATAAAAACGATTCAAATGACGCAAACCACGGAAAAATCCGATAATTACACATTGCTGTAGCCCTGTCAACAGTTTTTTGCTATATGTTAAGTATAGGAATCAATAACTTTAAACTGATATAACTCAAAAACTAATTAATATTTTTACATGAAACTTACAAAGGTTTGAACTACTTATAAAAACGATTCAAATGACGCAAACCACGGAAAAATCCGATAATTACACATTGCTGTAGCCCTGTCAACAGTTTTTTGCTATATGTTAAGTATAGGAATCAATAACTTTAAACTGATATAACTCAAAAACTAATTAATATTTTTACATGAAACTTACAAAGGTTTGAACTACTTATAAAAACGATTCAAATGACGCAAACCACGGAAAAATCCGATAATTACACATTGCTGTAGCCCTGTCAACAGTTTTTTGCTATATGTTAAGTATAGGAATCAATAACTTTAAACTGATATAACTCAAAAACTAATTAATATTTTTACATGAAACTTACAAAGGTTTGAACTACTTATAAAAACGATTCAAATGACGCAAACCACGGAAAAATCCGATAATTACACATTGCTGTAGCCCTGTCAACAGTTTTTTGCTATATGTTAAGTATAGGAATCAATAACTTTAAACTGATATAACTCAAAAACTAATTAATATTTTTACATGAAACTTACAAAGGTTTGAACTACTTATAAAAACGATTCAAATGACGCAAACCACGGAAAAATCCGATAATTACACATTGCTGTAGCCCTGTCAACAGTTTTTTGCTATATGTTAAGTATAGGAATCAATAACTTTAAACTGATATAACTCAAAAACTAATTAATATTTTTACATGAAACTTACAAAGGTTTGAACTACTTATAAAAACGATTCAAATGACGCAAACCACGGAAAAATCCGATAATTACACATTGCTGTAGCCCTGTCAACAGTTTTTTGCTATATGTTAAGTATAGGAATCAATAACTTTAAACTGATATAACTCAAAAACTAATTAATATTTTTACATGAAACTTACAAAGGTTTGAACTACTTATAAAAACGATTCAAATGACGCAAACCACGGAAAAATCCGATAATTACACATTGCTGTAGCCCTGTCAACAGTTTTTTGCTATATGTTAAGTATAGGAATCAATAACTTTAAACTGATATAACTCAAAAACTAATTAATATTTTTACATGAAACTTACAAAGGTTTGAACTACTTATAAAAACGATTCAAATGACGCAAACCACGGAAAAATCCGATAATTACACATTGCTGTAGCCCTGTCAACAGTTTTTTGCTATATGTTAAGTATAGGAATCAATAACTTTAAACTGATATAACTCAAAAACTAATTAATATTTTTACATGAAACTTACAAAGGTTTGAACTACTTATAAAAACGATTCAAATGACGCAAACCACGGAAAAATCCGATAATTACACATTGCTGTAGCCCTGTCAACAGTTTTTTGCTATATGTTAAGTATAGGAATCAATAACTTTAAACTGATATAACTCAAAAACTAATTAATATTTTTACATGAAACTTACAAAGGTTTGAACTACTTATAAAAACGATTCAAATGACGCAAACCACGGAAAAATCCGATAATTACACATTGCTGTAGCCCTGTCAACAGTTTTTTGCTATATGTTAAGTATAGGAATCAATAACTTTAAACTGATATAACTCAAAAACTAATTAATATTTTTACATGAAACTTACAAAGGTTTGAACTACTTATAAAAACGATTCAAATGACGCAAACCACGGAAAAATCCGATAATTACACATTGCTGTAGCCCTGTCAACAGTTTTTTGCTATATGTTAAGTATAGGAATCAATAACTTTAAACTGATATAACTCAAAAACTAATTAATATTTTTACATGAAACTTACAAAGGTTTGAACTACTTATAAAAACGATTCAAATGACGCAAACCACGGAAAAATCCGATAATTACACATTGCTGTAGCCCTGTCAACAGTTTTTTGCTATATGTTAAGTATAGGAATCAATAACTTTAAACTGATATAACTCAAAAACTAATTAATATTTTTACATGAAACTTACAAAGGTTTGAACTACTTATAAAAACGATTCAAATGACGCAAACCACGGAAAAATCCGATAATTACACATTGCTGTAGCCCTGTCAACAGTTTTTTGCTATATGTTAAGTATAGGAATCAATAACTTTAAACTGATATAACTCAAAAACTAATTAATATTTTTACATGAAACTTACAAAGGTTTGAACTACTTATAAAAACGATTCAAATGACGCAAACCACGGAAAAATCCGATAATTACACATTGCTGTAGCCCTGTCAACAGTTTTTTGCTATATGTTAAGTATAGGAATCAATAACTTTAAACTGATATAACTCAAAAACTAATTAATATTTTTACATGAAACTTACAAAGGTTTGAACTACTTATAAAAACGATTCAAATGACGCAAACCACGGAAAAATCCGATAATTACACATTGCTGTAGCCCTGTCAACAGTTTTTTGCTATATGTTAAGTATAGGAATCAATAACTTTAAACTGATATAACTCAAAAACTAATTAATATTTTTACATGAAACTTACAAAGGTTTGAACTACTTATAAAAACGATTCAAATGACGCAAACCACGGAAAAATCCGATAATTACACATTGCTGTAGCCCTGTCAACAGTTTTTTGCTATATGTTAAGTATAGGAATCAATAACTTTAAACTGATATAACTCAAAAACTAATTAATATTTTTACATGAAACTTACAAAGGTTTGAACTACTTATAAAAACGATTCAAATGACGCAAACCACGGAAAAATCCGATAATTACACATTGCTGTAGCCCTGTCAACAGTTTTTTGCTATATGTTAAGTATAGGAATCAATAACTTTAAACTGATATAACTCAAAAACTAATTAATATTTTTACATGAAACTTACAAAGGTTTGAACTACTTATAAAAACGATTCAAATGACGCAAACCACGGAAAAATCCGATAATTACACATTGCTGTAGCCCTGTCAACAGTTTTTTGCTATATGTTAAGTATAGGAATCAATAACTTTAAACTGATATAACTCAAAAACTAATTAATATTTTTACATGAAACTTACAAAGGTTTGAACTACTTATAAAAACGATTCAAATGACGCAAACCACGGAAAAATCCGATAATTACACATTGCTGTAGCCCTGTCAACAGTTTTTTGCTATATGTTAAGTATAGGAATCAATAACTTTAAACTGATATAACTCAAAAACTAATTAATATTTTTACATGAAACTTACAAAGGTTTGAACTACTTATAAAAACGATTCAAATGACGCAAACCACGGAAAAATCCGATAATTACACATTGCTGTAGCCCTGTCAACAGTTTTTTGCTATATGTTAAGTATAGGAATCAATAACTTTAAACTGATATAACTCAAAAACTAATTAATATTTTTACATGAAACTTACAAAGGTTTGAACTACTTATAAAAACGATTCAAATGACGCAAACCACGGAAAAATCCGATAATTACACATTGCTGTAGCCCTGTCAACAGTTTTTTGCTATATGTTAAGTATAGGAATCAATAACTTTAAACTGATATAACTCAAAAACTAATTAATATTTTTACATGAAACTTACAAAGGTTTGAACTACTTATAAAAACGATTCAAATGACGCAAACCACGGAAAAATCCGATAATTACACATTGCTGTAGCCCTGTCAACAGTTTTTTGCTATATGTTAAGTATAGGAATCAATAACTTTAAACTGATATAACTCAAAAACTAATTAATATTTTTACATGAAACTTACAAAGGTTTGAACTACTTATAAAAACGATTCAAATGACGCAAACCACGGAAAAATCCGATAATTACACATTGCTGTAGCCCTGTCAACAGTTTTTTGCTATATGTTAAGTATAGGAATCAATAACTTTAAACTGATATAACTCAAAAACTAATTAATATTTTTACATGAAACTTACAAAGGTTTGAACTACTTATAAAAACGATTCAAATGACGCAAACCACGGAAAAATCCGATAATTACACATTGCTGTAGCCCTGTCAACAGTTTTTTGCTATATGTTAAGTATAGGAATCAATAACTTTAAACTGATATAACTCAAAAACTAATTAATATTTTTACATGAAACTTACAAAGGTTTGAACTACTTATAAAAACGATTCAAATGACGCAAACCACGGAAAAATCCGATAATTACACATTGCTGTAGCCCTGTCAACAGTTTTTTGCTATATGTTAAGTATAGGAATCAATAACTTTAAACTGATATAACTCAAAAACTAATTAATATTTTTACATGAAACTTACAAAGGTTTGAACTACTTATAAAAACGATTCAAATGACGCAAACCACGGAAAAATCCGATAATTACACATTGCTGTAGCCCTGTCAACAGTTTTTTGCTATATGTTAAGTATAGGAATCAATAACTTTAAACTGATATAACTCAAAAACTAATTAATATTTTTACATGAAACTTACAAAGGTTTGAACTACTTATAAAAACGATTCAAATGACGCAAACCACGGAAAAATCCGATAATTACACATTGCTGTAGCCCTGTCAACAGTTTTTTGCTATATGTTAAGTATAGGAATCAATAACTTTAAACTGATATAACTCAAAAACTAATTAATATTTTTACATGAAACTTACAAAGGTTTGAACTACTTATAAAAACGATTCAAATGACGCAAACCACGGAAAAATCCGATAATTACACATTGCTGTAGCCCTGTCAACAGTTTTTTGCTATATGTTAAGTATAGGAATCAATAACTTTAAACTGATATAACTCAAAAACTAATTAATATTTTTACATGAAACTTACAAAGGTTTGAACTACTTATAAAAACGATTCAAATGACGCAAACCACGGAAAAATCCGATAATTACACATTGCTGTAGCCCTGTCAACAGTTTTTTGCTATATGTTAAGTATAGGAATCAATAACTTTAAACTGATATAACTCAAAAACTAATTAATATTTTTACATGAAACTTACAAAGGTTTGAACTACTTATAAAAACGATTCAAATGACGCAAACCACGGAAAAATCCGATAATTACACATTGCTGTAGCCCTGTCAACAGTTTTTTGCTATATGTTAAGTATAGGAATCAATAACTTTAAACTGATATAACTCAAAAACTAATTAATATTTTTACATGAAACTTACAAAGGTTTGAACTACTTATAAAAACGATTCAAATGACGCAAACCACGGAAAAATCCGATAATTACACATTGCTGTAGCCCTGTCAACAGTTTTTTGCTATATGTTAAGTATAGGAATCAATAACTTTAAACTGATATAACTCAAAAACTAATTAATATTTTTACATGAAACTTACAAAGGTTTGAACTACTTATAAAAACGATTCAAATGACGCAAACCACGGAAAAATCCGATAATTACACATTGCTGTAGCCCTGTCAACAGTTTTTTGCTATATGTTAAGTATAGGAATCAATAACTTTAAACTGATATAACTCAAAAACTAATTAATATTTTTACATGAAACTTACAAAGGTTTGAACTACTTATAAAAACGATTCAAATGACGCAAACCACGGAAAAATCCGATAATTACACATTGCTGTAGCCCTGTCAACAGTTTTTTGCTATATGTTAAGTATAGGAATCAATAACTTTAAACTGATATAACTCAAAAACTAATTAATATTTTTACATGAAACTTACAAAGGTTTGAACTACTTATAAAAACGATTCAAATGACGCAAACCACGGAAAAATCCGATAATTACACATTGCTGTAGCCCTGTCAACAGTTTTTTGCTATATGTTAAGTATAGGAATCAATAACTTTAAACTGATATAACTCAAAAACTAATTAATATTTTTACATGAAACTTACAAAGGTTTGAACTACTTATAAAAATGATTCAAATGACGCAAACCACGGAAAAATCCGATAATTACACATTGCTGTAGCCCTGTCAACAGTTTTTTGCTATATGTTAAGTATAGGAATCAATAACTTTAAACTGATATAACTCAAAAACTAATTAATATTTTTACATGAAACTTACAAAGGTTTGAACTACTTATAAAAACGATTCAAATGACGCAAACCACGGAAAAATCCGATAATTACACATTGCTGTAGCCCTGTCAACAGTTTTTTGCTATATGTTAAGTATAGGAATCAATAACTTTAAACTGATATAACTCAAAAACTAATTAATATTTTTACATGAAACTTACAAAGGTTTGAACTACTTATAAAAACGATTCAAATGACGCAAACCACGGAAAAATCCGATAATTACACATTGCTGTAGCCCTGTCAACAGTTTTTTGCTATATGTTAAGTATAGGAATCAATAACTTTAAACTGATATAACTCAAAAACTAATTAATATTTTTACATGAAACTTACAAAGGTTTGAACTACTTATAAAAACGATTCAAATGACGCAAACCACGGAAAAATCCGATAATTACACATTGCTGTAGCCCTGTCAACAGTTTTTTGCTATATGTTAAGTATAGGAATCAATAACTTTAAACTGATATAACTCAAAAACTAATTAATATTTTTACATGAAACTTACAAAGGTTTGAACTACTTATAAAAACAATTCAAATGACGCAAACCACGGAAAAATCCGATAATTACACATTGCTGTAGCCCTGTCAACAGTTTTTTGCTATATGTTAAGTATAGGAATCAATAACTTTAAACTGATATAACTCAAAAACTAATTAATATTTTTACATGAAACTTACAAAGGTTTGAACTACTTATAAAAACGATTCAAATGACGCAAACCACGGAAAAATCCGATAATTACACATTGCTGTAGCCCTGTCAACAGTTTTTTGCTATATGTTAAGTATAGGAATCAATAACTTTAAACTGATATAACTCAAAAACTAATTAATATTTTTACATGAAACTTACAAAGGTTTGAACTACTTATAAAAACGATTCAAATGACGCAAACCACGGAAAAATCCGATAATTACACATTGCTGTAGCCCTGTCAACAGTTTTTTGCTATATGTTAAGTATAGGAATCAATAACTTTAAACTGATATAACTCAAAAACTAATTAATATTTTTACATGAAACTTACAAAGGTTTGAACTACTTATAAAAACGATTCAAATGACGCAAACCACGGAAAAATCCGATAATTACACATTGCTGTAGCCCTGTCAACAGTTTTTTGCTATATGTTAAGTATAGGAATCAATAACTTTAAACTGATATAACTCAAAAACTAATTAATATTTTTACATGAAACTTACAAAGGTTTGAACTACTTATAAAAACGATTCAAATGACGCAAACCACGGAAAAATCCGATAATTACACATTGCTGTAGCCCTGTCAACAGTTTTTTGCTATATGTTAAGTATAGGAATCAATAACTTTAAACTGATATAACTCAAAAACTAATTAATATTTTTACATGAAACTTACAAAGGTTTGAACTACTTATAAAAACGATTCAAATGACGCAAACCACGGAAAAATCCGATAATTACACATTGCTGTAGCCCTGTCAACAGTTTTTTGCTATATGTTAAGTATAGGAATCAATAACTTTAAACTGATATAACTCAAAAACTAATTAATATTTTTACATGAAACTTACAAAGGTTTGAACTACTTATAAAAACGATTCAAATGACGCAAACCACGGAAAAATCCGATAATTACACATTGCTGTAGCCCTGTCAACAGTTTTTTGCTATATGTTAAGTATAGGAATCAATAACTTTAAACTGATATAACTCAAAAACTAATTAATATTTTTACATGAAACTTACAAAGGTTTGAACTACTTATAAAAACGATTCAAATGACGCAAACCACGGAAAAATCCGATAATTACACATTGCTGTAGCCCTGTCAACAGTTTTTTGCTATATGTTAAGTATAGGAATCAATAACTTTAAACTGATATAACTCAAAAACTAATTAATATTTTTACATGAAACTTACAAAGGTTTGAACTACTTATAAAAACGATTCAAATGACGCAAACCACGGAAAAATCCGATAATTACACATTGCTGTAGCCCTGTCAACAGTTTTTTGCTATATGTTAAGTATAGGAATCAATAACTTTAAACTGATATAACTCAAAAACTAATTAATATTTTTACATGAAACTTACAAAGGTTTGAACTACTTATAAAAACGATTCAAATGACGCAAACCACGGAAAAATCCGATAATTACACATTGCTGTAGCCCTGTCAACAGTTTTTTGCTATATGTTAAGTATAGGAATCAATAACTTTAAACTGATATAACTCAAAAACTAATTAATATTTTTACATGAAACTTACAAAGGTTTGAACTACTTATAAAAACGATTCAAATGACGCAAACCACGGAAAAATCCGATAATTACACATTGCTGTAGCCCTGTCAACAGTTTTTTGCTATATGTTAAGTATAGGAATCAATAACTTTAAACTGATATAACTCAAAAACTAATTAATATTTTTACAGGAAACTTACAAAGGTTTGAACTACTTATAAAAACGATTCAAATGACGCAAACCACGGAAAAATCCGATAATTACACATTGCTGTAGCCCTGTCAACAGTTTTTTGCTATATGTTAAGTATAGGAATCAATAACTTTAAACAGATATAACTCAAAAACTAATTAATATTTTTACATGAAACTTACAAAGGTTTGAACTACTCATAAAAACAATTCAAATGACGTAAACCACGTAAAAATCCGATAATTACACATTGCTGTAGCCCTGTCAACAGTTTTTGGTCTGTACAAGATTTAACAAGAACGAAAAATCATGCGTCAAGCATAGATTATGTAACACTTTCCAACGCTTCCAAAATAATTTTACGAATCATACTCTTTAATAAGCTAAAAGATAACATCTAAGTAATCCGAATAGTTTTATTCAGCCCTGTATAGGATCTATAGATTTGTATATATACTACATAGGATGCTAAATTTTAGTTCAGTTAGGAAACACGTAGCACAGTTTAAAATTCTCCGTCTGGAGTTAAGTAATACGGAAATGTGTTCCCGAACTTTTGTGCTTCCCTGGATCTACAGAATTTATACACACCACGTAATATACAAAAAGTGATTTAAAATTAAAATCGCGTTCAGTAACTTAAAACGCACTTCCAGGAATTATTGTTAACATACAGTAGAGAATTCTTTTGTGTGTCCCTGTAAATGAACGAAGACTGCTATACACACAATTTTCTGTAGTAAGTCTCTTGTAATGAACCTTATATATATTTCAATGCGTTTAAAATAGTGAAACATTATTTAAATAAATCGCAGACGATTTTTCTCCATAGACGTCATGTAACGGAATTCTTTTGACTGTCCCTGTAAAGTAAGTATAAGTGCTATGCACACCCTATTCCATATTAAGCTTCTTCTAATGCACCTTAGTGATATATATATATTTCAATGCGTTTAAAATAGTGAAACATTATTTGAATAAACCGCAAATGATTTTTCCCCATAGACTGCAATGTAACGGAATTCTTTTGAGTGTCCCTGTAAAAAAACTATAAGTGCTACACACTTCCGTTGAAATAGGGAACATGCTATAGATAACGATTATAACATATAAAAATTGCAGGGCAATCCGAGCATATTTACGGGAGTTAGAGCACGGACAAACGGACAGACAAACCGAAGTCATAAACACTTTTCAACTAGGTTGGAAAGTGTTAAAAAGTGCAAAAAACAGCACTTTTAAAATCGCACTTCCTGAAAACCTATTCGACAGATCTTGCTTTTCTTTTGATTTTTTAGTCACGTGGCACGCCCCATTCCATAGAATTAAGAATTTTGTTTCTATCATAAATAGAACCCGAGATATAGATGTGTCAAAAACCCGTTTTGTCCCGTCCGCAAAATATAAACTAGACAGAGTTAAAAAAAAATTGTAAAATCCATTGGCGGAAATTCCTTTCATTTACGGTTCAATGCATTGCTGTTTCTTATGCTTGTCGAGAAACTCTGTCGAGTTTCTATGATATTTCAGACTTTTAATTTAACATGTGAAAGCAGAAAAATAAGTTTAGATATACAAGCCATATGACACAAAAACTTTTGGCATAAAATGAGTTTTCAATTAATTCTGAGTAACTTCTAAATCTTATGATTTATGATTGTCATTATTAAAAAAATATAGCATTTTATTTGAAACCACAAAAAAATTAATAGTAATCATTGATGTATTAAGATACATATAACAAAAGATTAATATTTTTGTGGGGCATTATTTGAGACCCTCTAATAGCGAAAACCAGTCAAAACTTTGGATTATTTCCATACAAAGTATTTGTTATTAATATGGAAAGGGAAACAAACAATTATTTGTTTATGTGTATAATCAATTAACAGCTGATATCGATCCGTAAATACGACGCTTGCGCAGTAAAACCTTGTCCATGATTGGTTGGCGCTAGGGCTTCTAGCACCAGTGAAAACGCTCTTAGGTTAAGGTAGAGATGTGTCATTTGTCAAGGAACGATTCCAAAGGAACGACTCCGGCAGTGAAATTGAAGGAATGATTCCAGTCTTTAAAAAGGAATCGGTCTTTTTTGGAACGATTCCGAAAAGGAACGATTCCTCGTATTCGGTCCTTTTTGGAACGATTACTCGGATTCGGTCTTTTTTGGAACGATTCCTCGGATTCGGTCCAAAATTTATCGAATGCTTAAAGGACCGATTCCTCGGAATCGTTCCAGAATGTACCGACTCCGAAAAGGACCGAATCCACGGAATCGATTCCGAAAAGGACCGATTTTTTGGAATTAGTCCAAATTGTATCGATTCCGAAAAGGCAATGGCGGATCTAAGGGAGGGGCGATGGGGCGATCGCCCCCCCCCCCCTTGGGCTAAAAAAGGGTCGGTAAACCGACATTAGAGGCTTCCACGGAAAAAGACCTGTGACGAATGCCGGCCCGACCCAGGTCGGGCCGGGACAGGTCTTAACTCTTTAAGGGTCGGGTCGGGACCGGGACAGGTCTTAACTCTTTAAGGGTCGGGTCGGGACCGGGACTTATTTTTTTATGGAGACTTGGGCCTGGACCGGACTTCGCTTTTTGTGAAGACTAGGGTCGGAGCAGACTTCTTTTTTATGGGGTGGAACCTGGCTTAGATTTCATTCTTTCTAGAGGTCTGCACCGGCCGAAATTTTCAGGACTGCGCCCAGCATAAAAGCTGAAAATTCGGTCCGGTTGCGACCAATGGCAGATCGATCGCCTCCCCCCTCCCCCCCCCCCCCCTGCGCTAATAAAAGGTCTGCAAACTTGGGCCTTGCCTGTTCTCCACTCTTTCCTGGCCGGGTATTCCTATATTCTGTAGACTCGAGCCGGGCCGGGCTAGACTTCTTTTTTCCGGGACGAGTTTGGTATGGAATTCATTCTTCCTAGAGATCTGCACAAGCCGAAATTTTCAGATCAGGGCCCGACCCGGCATAAAAGTTAAGAGTTCGGCCCGTGTCTGACTCAACTCGTATGAAATCCATTATTGACTCGTGCATACATACCTCTAAATTCTTCCCCCCGAGCCTAAGTTCGGGTGGTATTTTCTACTTTCTTCCATCTTTACAAGAACAAAGTATTGGATTGGTAAAAAGTTTCGACGTATTTCTACAATTTAGGAGGTCTTGAACACGAATTGACTGTTCTTAGAAAATGTCTGTCTGTCTATACATATGTGACACAAATTTTGTGGGGGCTCTATCTTGAGAACTAATGCGCGGAATTTAATAAAAATTCATATTCAGTTAGACCTTGACATAAATTGGTGCTGGTGAGGTTTTGGTTTAAATTACTCAACAGGTGGTGCTGCTATGCTGCATTTTTCGCGATTTCCGCGGTAGCTACATCTCAAGAATTAACGCACGGAATTTCATTAAATTTTAGATTATGTTTGACCTTGGTATAAATAAATCTTTATGAGAATTCGGTATATACCGCCCAACAGATGTTGCCACTATGATCTGTTTTTCACGATTTCCGCGTTAGCTATATCTCAAGAACGAATAAGTTGTCATTTAATTTTTATTGCAGACGATTTGATTTATATAGAAGAAAGTTTTGTGATAACATACTAGTATTTTTTTGTTTTCGTAAAAATTGTGGTGATGTTGTGCATTTTTTTAGTATAATTTTTAGAAATTTTATTTGGTTTAATAAATCAAAGCGATATATTTTTAAACTAGTCGGATGCGCCAATCCCAAAACTTTCTTCTATCTCATACATGTTAATACTTCAAAATTCGCTATCACGGAATTCTGTTTTACGTCATCTGCTTGCTAAGCGCCGGGTTACCTTCGCCGCATGAACAGCCGATGTTAAACTACAAAAAAATGCACAAAAATCGCTATTACAGTGCCCCTTTCCGATTGAATGTCCCTAAATTCAATTGGAACCTGCTGGCCATAGTCGAAAACCTATAAAAATAATTTGGTTCAATTCTATGCATAACTTCATACACTTTCCAATGATACAACAATGAAAATGGCACAAAAATCGCTATTACAGAGCCCGCATCCGGCGGAATATCCCCAAATTTAAGTTCGACATGATAGCCGTAGTCAAAAACCTATAAATGAAATTTGGTTTAATTCTATGCACAACTTCATACACTTTCGATGATACGAAGAGGACACACACACGGACAGACAGGCATTTTGTAAAAACGTGTTTTTCGGGATATCTTTCGCTGTAAATCCTTCGAAAACCGGAAATCGAAAAAATTTGCAATTACAATACTTTCTTCTGTTATATATAAAAGAATTTAAAAAATGTACTTTTTTCTTTGTAGAGCTTTAAAATTATGACTTTTGTTTATTATTTGTTTCTTTATTAATTCTAAACTACGTTAATATTAATGAATATTCCTCTGAATGTAATTGTACAATTCAAATATTTAATGAGTGTTTATATACACAATTATCTAACTGTCATTAATATTGTTTTCATTCTGTATTCCATCAATTACGAACATAATCTGAAAAAAAATCTACTTATAAGTAAGTGGGCTTTATGAATAGTTTTCATTGTAGAATAATGTTGTTTCAGAAATATCGGCATGTTTTGTAGAAATTAAGTCTGGCGGTGAAGTACCAATTAAGTTTTTGTATAGGCAGATCCGGGCAAACTTTTAGCTTTTATACTGGAGTGGGCAAAGCCGAGCTCAGGCTTTTATACCGGGCCGGGCCAATATTTTTTGTACAGGTCGGGCCTGGCCCGAGGCTGGAAATTTCGGCAAGTGTAGACCTCTAACCGTGATATCTAAGCTAGTTTTAAGGTTTTTTCTAAATGCCTCTTTCAGCCAGCGTCCCATAGCTACTGAATATATGTTTCGTTAATAAGTTTCAAAACAGTCTTTACTGAATTAGAACTGATCTTTGATATAAAGAAACAAGCAGTCTTATACCCAGTTAGTATTTGTTTTACAGAATTCTGAAATGTGGCGATCAATCAAAGCTTAAAATTGTCTCTATGATTATATTAGCCTTCAAACAATTGAGCCCTTATGCGACTTCTAAAAGGTATCTCCGCGAGTGCCCATAGATACACATTGCCTCTAAAAAAAGTTTGTATGAATTCTTTGTATATTTTTCGTCCTACCACTGTATAACTTTAATAAAAATCTGAAAAACCTTTTTATTAGTACTGTAATGTGATGTCTTTCTTCCCTATAGTTCTATCTTCGAAGTGTTCGTTGTTTCTTTGGGAGTTTTATTACAAGGTCTAATACGTCGATTGCGTCATAGGCGATGTTACAGGGAAAAGAGCTCGCCCAGCCTCACTGTACCTATCCCTACATCTGTCTAGTTGGCGGCAAGTTTCAAGTTAGCATAACCTACGATAATCTTCGCTCCCTCCGGTCTTCCACACCCCGTAATTTACTAGCAGTGAGAGTAAAAAGAATCTAGTGATACAGCAATTGCTTACATGTGCAAAATGATAGATAGCAGAGATTCACATTCAAAATTTGATGTGTTTGTTGCGAAAAGCGAGAAAAACTGGCGAAGCATATGTAATTCAGGGGAAAAATGAAAAAAAAAAACATTTTAAATAAATTGGGCTTCTTCCATTATGAAAAAAATACACTTAAAAAAAGGGTGATAAACGTTAAAAAGGTAAAGACATTTAAAACATTTGTTTATTACTTTTGTTAATACTCTCAACAACAGTAAGCCCAGTAGTGTAATGCTCAGCTTTACTCGCTACCAGGCTACAGGTTCCCAGTTTGACTGCGGACTGATCAAGGCTAACTCAGGCCTTAATCCATTCGGGGTCTATAAATTGAGCACCAAGCTTATTTGGGGACTAAATATTGATGGTCCCTCCCGCATTAGGCTGACAACTTGACAGGGGCATTATAGCATCCCAGGGCCCATTATAATAAAAAAAACAGGGCTATAGGCCATAAGCCTTAATGAATTGTAAGTTTAGTTCTCAAAAACAAACTCACTTTTTTTCTGACACATTTACAAAATCATTACTATTCATACACATACAAGAATACAAGATGAGTAGCAAAGGCTGTGTTTTAAGCGCCCGTAGCAATTCAAAAATTTGCTCTCGCTCCCTAGAGACTACTGTAGTTTCTTATACCGTAATTTTTAATACAGCGATGTTTCGGAGTTTCGCGCACTGGGCAATTTTTAAGATACTACAAAAATCCCGTTTAAAAGAACTCCACCTTTTTAACATACAACTTAAAATTCCACCTAAAGACCTGCGCGGATCTGGTTGTCTCTAAGCGAACCCAAAAATTCCATTGTAAGCATAACCGAACCCCGAAAAAATATCTTTGTTCTCCCGAAACCGAAATGAAAGAAAATTAATCCAAATTTTAATAGAATTATAAAATGTAGTATGCAATTATATTTCTAATTTCAATTTTCTTTTATATAGAAATATAAACATCTATTATATATATACTCATTAATATTCAAATACTGTAAAACATTTAAATAAAGGACACATCGGTGCTATCGAATTTATCTCTTACTCGGGGGAGTTCACAAAAATATGCAAATAATTGTATTGGGGACTGTCTCCACCCTTCAGGAGTGACCGTACGGAGGTCTTACTGTACATGCTATTACTTCTGAATTTGCGGATAAATTTGACAGCTCCAAGGTGCCCGTAATTCGGAGGTTTTACTAAATAAAAGATTTAAAAAGTATTCCCTACATAAAGCTTCCCGTTATTTGGGACTGTCCGTTATGAAATTTTTACTGCATATAGATTTTATCTGAAAAAATATTTTAGACATTCTTTTAAAAAATCGGGTCAATCTTAACACGACACGCAAGAGTGAAAAAACCCAACCCGATAATGTAAGTCAACCCGACCCGTAGGAAAAATGTAGAAGAGAAGTCAACCCGACCCGCAGCAAAAAAAGTAAAAATTAACCCAACCCGAACCCATCTCGTACCAAAAAACAAGTTAACCCGACCCGCAGTAAACAAGTAGGAGTCAGCCCGTCCCAAACCCGACCCGTAGCAAAAACGTAGAAGTAAACCTGACCCGCAATTTAAAAAAAATAGGCCCGACCCGACCAAGATTGCGGGTCGGATATTAACCTCCAAATTTCTGATATCGCCCCCCCCTTGAAGACTCTCTAGATCCGCCCTTGCGAAAAGGAACGATTCCTTCCTAGGAATCGGTCCAAAATGTACCGACTCCGAAAAGGACCGAATCCTCGGAATCGATTCCGAAAAGGACCGATTCCTCGGAATTAGTAAAAAATGTAGCGATTCCGAAAAGGAACGATTCCTAGGAATCGGTCCAAAATATACCGATTCCAAAAAGGATCGATTCCTCGGAATCGGTCCTGAATGTACAGACTAGGGGTCTGCACGGGCCGCAATTTCCAGAACCGGGCCCGGCCCGACCCATACAAAAAAAAATTCGGCCCGATACAAAAATTAAAAGTTCGGCGCGAGCCCGGCCCGGCCCGATTTAAAAGTTAAAAGTTCGGCCCGAGCCCGCCCGGAAAAAAGTTAAAATGTCAGCCGGAACCCGGCCCGGCCCGAGTGAATTTCTACAAAACATTGATTTTTACGTCGATTTGGTTAAAAATGTGCCTCGTAGGAGGAGATCTAACCAAAAATTCCTATCTTAGCCTTTTTTTTTCATGTTTATAATCTTCATTTTTATAGAGGTGCCGCAACCTGGAATATTTATTTTTTTTAACAAATCTCTATTTGTTGTATCTATGTGTTTAAGTTCTTGTTGTTATCTATTGTTAATCCATATTTCATTTATTGAAGTGTTAAAAATCAGAAAAATGCTATACAGTAAAATCTTCTAAGATGGAATTGCATAGCGAAGAAAACAATAATGAGTTATAGACAATTTACCTACTTAGCAGGTGTAAATGTATTATATAATATTCTTTTCTTGTATATTCATTTTTCATGGATCAACATATTTTTCAGTTTAAGTATGGATTCCGTCATAAGCAGGTTCTTTTTCACACGTTTTACTCTATTTTAATTTAGCCATATTTTAATAAGTGTATACATCTACTATTCTTTAAAAATAATAAATTTTAATGTTTAATTGTAGAATAATGGCGATTTAAAAATGTATGCCTTTTTTTGCAAAGATTTTTGTGCCAGGTCTTATTTTACTGACCTTCGCACAGTGAGGCATTTTGCTGATTTAGCCGGCCAAAAGTCATTTTTCCAAAACACAATTGATGAGAAAAATATGTATCTAAGTGTAGAGTTGTGGAATCTCCGTAGAGTAATAAAATTTGTCCACGCAAGTTAAAACTTGCTTGTAGCAGTAGGTTGGCTACAATTTTGTGCGCGCTCATTTCAGTGTGATTTTTTTATTCAAAACTTTTACTTAGATGAAATAGTTATGGATTATGAAAGACCAGGAATATATCTCACATGAATATGTTTATATTTGCTTAATTAAAATATATGATAAAGCGACATGAAATGTACCGTACAATTTGGAAATTTTTATTGTTATTTTAAATATTCCATAAGGGATTAGTTAACCTTAAGGGTGAGATCCGATGACATTTTTTACATGAATTGAGACTTCAAGATATGTAGTTAATAACTTTCAAAACAATAGCCGCTAATTTAGAAGAATTTCTTTCAAACGGAAATGGGCATGTTTCTGTGAATGATGATGTTTTCATTTACCCCCTTTTTAAAATTGCCTTCTACGATAGCTAAATTGCAAATGTTGCCACAAAATGTCATCTGCAGACATAAAAGAGTTCAAATGTGCATGTCTGATCAATAAATTTATATCTGCAATGAAAATTATATCAAAATAAATCCGGTTTGATCATATGAATAACCAGAATTTGGAAAATTTAGATAAGAAATTTTAATTTCTCGAGGATTACCTTGTCAACAAAGATAATTATTAAGAAAAGCAAAAGCAGCAGATAAATCATGATTTAAGTGTTTTTTTCTGAGAAAAAGGTTAATCTAGATTTCAGGGAATATTCCAATTGCAGTACGTACGTTCAGGTTGGCCTCAGAAATTTTTCTGTGATTTGTAATCAAAGAAGCAAAAGAAGCAAAACCAAAGAAGTACATAGCAAAGCAAATCTTGAAATCCTTCCTCATGCTACCGAATCACAATAGTATGTTACTGGACATAGGAATGCTTTTACAATAGTCAACGAAATGACATGGGTTGTATATCTTGCAGCTAAAAATAAACAGGTGTTATATAATTATCATGAAACAACTTATTGGAAGTTCTCAACTGTTTAAGCTTTATCAATGTTTGTTGAAGCAAATATCTCGAAAATGCATTATAAAACAGTCAGACATTCACATAAGAAAACATATCAGTCGTATAATTTGCTACAAATGGAAATAACTATTACACAAATAAGGACTCCTACAAAGTTACAGAGACTTCTGGAGAAGTTCAGTTGAAACGTTTATTAGACAACGCTATTAGACGCTTCTTGCATTATCTGAAAGAAGTTGTCGAGACAATGAATGACACAACGCTGTGTAAAATTGAAAGTAAGGATGTGACGGCTTATTAAATAATATAAAAAAATTTAAAAAATAATATCAATTTTAATGGAAACCTTTTTTGGAATTCATTTGTAATTTTCCAAATTCTTGCTCAGTCAAAGAAAGAAAAAATTGTTTGGCAAAATGTAATATCTTCCACGCCTTAGATTCTGTCGACCCATAAGAATTACGATTATCTAGAGAGTCGAAGTTTAAGAAAAATCGTGCAACGTGGATATTTTAAATTTGTAACTGCTCAGTTAAGATCCACTCTTATCTTGTATAAAACGTATACCAAGTGAAAAAAAAATCTAAATCATTTTTAAAGGCACTACTTATTCCTGTTGAACATTTGTATGTAAGAGCTCATCAGAATCGGATAGTGAAAACTATTACGATGACAATTTTGCATCATCTGATGAATAACCATAGATTTCGTTATCAAATATGTATTCATTTATCTAATATGATATTTGTAATATTTTGTTTAAATTAAGTAAAAAATATATGTGATTAATAAATACTTGATTTCACTCTGTAAAAGCGTAAATGGAAAATTTCCATTTTAGGAAAGATTAAGGATTAACTAAAAAGATAGCTAATTAAAAAGATAGCTTTCTAAAGTTGATACAATTTTTTTAATCAACTGCAATGTAATTTAAAATTGATTTCAGAACTTTCAAACACTCTTGAAGAAAAACGTAAAATAATCTATATCTATGCATAAAAATATATATCTCCAAATTTTTAAAACAAATTAGAATATGACTTAAAATTTTTCCATTTTGAGATATTCTGTATAAAAAATTAGTTTTATATTGATGGGCAAAATACAATTGCAATCAGAGAATTAATCACTGATATTTTACTATAATTAAAGTTAACTAAACTAAAGTTAACTTTAATTAAAGTTACAGTAACTTTCACATACCCTGTATATACAAAAAACATTTTTTTTTCAAAAAAAAAATTGCTATAAAAGTATAAAAATATGATAAACTAATAAATTATAAACGTTCCATCATTTTTTCAGGAAGAAATATTTTTGGCCGGCTAAATCCGTCAAATGCCCCACTGTGCTTCGAACGGACCAGGACACGCCGAGACAATGATTTTCATACGGGTCAAAACCAGGACTAAAAATTTTGGGGCGTGAAGACTAGGAAGAATGAAACTAGTCCCGGCTCTGTACGGAAAAATAATTTAAGGCACGGCCTTATCCTTCAGGAAAAAAGTAAAGCCCAGCCCGGTCCGAGCATTCAGAAAAAAGTATGGCCCGGGCCCGGCCCGGCCCGAGTGCCGTGAAGGAAAATAGCGGCCCGAGGGCCGGGCCGGGCTCGGGCCTTGGCCCGGCTCGTTCAGATCTCTAGTACAGACTCCGAAAAGATCGAGTCCTCGGAATCGGTCCTTGTTCTTGTTAGACTGGCTAGTTTTAATAAATTAAAATACGCTATTTTATTTTAAAATAGCACATTTTGATTCTATTAAAGCTGAGTTTCTGGCCAAAAAATTCTAATGTGTACGTGATAAAAAAAATAATAAAAGAGGGAGAGAGAGAAAAGTGCGAGGAGGGGAGGGGGCGATTGATTAATAAACTACAACTGTGTATTACTTTCTCTTAAATTTATCTTAAGATAAATAGAAGTATATTATTGTACTTCAGTTAAAATATTGTCTATTATCGGTCGCAGACATTTAGCCGAAAACCAAATAGCCGACAAGACATTTAGCAGACAGAAATTAGCCGACAGGACATTTAGCCGACAAGTACATTTAGCAGACACGTACATTTAGCCGACAAGACAATTAGCCGACAGCGACATTTAGACGACAGGACAATTAGCGGACAGAGACAATTAGCCGACAGGACAATTAGCCGAAACGGACATTTAGCCGACAGACAATTAGACGAAAGTCAATTAGCCGACAGGGACAATTAGCCGACAGGACAATTAGCCGACAAGACATTTAGCTGACCGGACAATTAGCCGACAGGACATTTAGCCGACAGGACATTTAGCCGACAGACAATTAGACGACAGTCAATTAGCCGACAGGACAATTAGCCGACAGTACAATTAGCCGACAAGACATTTAGCTGACCAGACAATTAGCCAAGAGGACAATTAACCGACAGGACATTTAGACTACAGGACCAATATACCCGACATGACATAAGCTTACGGGACATTTAGTCGACATTAAGCATGTGTCACGTGACTTTTTATACTCGCATTTTTAAAAGAGGCGAATCTGAGAATCTAAGGGGCGTAAACATTCCAAACATGCACAGGGAGTCGCAATAAATAAATAAATAAATAAATAAGCTTTGAGAAATTCTAAAAATTATTTGTATATCTTAATTACAAGCTCAGATATTATTCATTATTATTTCACTAAATGGTTTATTTCTATTATATGCTTATTTTAAAAGGCACTCATGTGCTGTTGTGGAATGTGGAACTAACCGATCGCGATTTCATTTAAAGTGGGAAATCGAACAATGAGATCTATTTAAAACTTTAAGATAGTTTATAACACATGATAAAGAATTATAAAACAGAATGGCGCGTCACATTTCGGAGGAGGGGGAGGGGAAGGGGCGCGAACAAAATTAGGATATATAATAAGGAGATCTGTTTGAAACATTACGGTATGTTATAACACATAACATAAATTTTAAAAATGATGCCCGGTCAAAAATTATGGGGAAGGGGGGAGCACGTTTTTCCCACACGGGGGGGGGGGGTACTTTCTTAAATTTTAACCATACCCGTCATGTCACATATCGTTACAAAGGGCTGTGACCACTTATTCATGTAATGCACCACAGGTACCACTCTCCCCCATTTTGCCCCCCAGGGGGATTTTGAAAATTTTGCCGATACCACTCATGTGATACATCGTTCGAAAGGTGTGGGACCGCTTAATCATTTTATGCATCTCCGGGTTCCATCCCCCCACTCCCCCCTTCAAAGGGGGCACTTTTCTATTTTTTGCCGACACCCCTCATGTGATATATCGTTGGAAAGGTCTGTGGCTGCT
Organism: Maratus michaelseni; assembly: GCA_963931845.1. Taxonomy (NCBI): domain Eukaryota; kingdom Metazoa; phylum Arthropoda; class Arachnida; order Araneae; family Salticidae; genus Maratus; species Maratus michaelseni. Next base: position 743,180 of record OZ007592.1, on the reverse strand, counting down.
TAATCATATTATGCATCTGAGGTGTCAATTCACCCCACTCCCCCCCCCCCCAAAGGGCCACTTTTCTAAATTTTGTCGACACCCCTCATGTGATATATCGTTGGAAAGGTCTGTGACCGCTTAATCATATTATGTATCTGAGGTGTCTACCCCCCTCTTTGCCCCCTCTAAGGGGGCACTTTTCTAAATTTTGCCGATACTCCTCATGTGATATATCGTAGGAAAGGTCTTTGACCGCTTAATCATATTATGCATCTCCTGTGTCCATCCCCACTTTGCCCCCCAAGGGGTACTTTTCTAAATTTTGCCGGTACCTCTCATGTGATATATCGTGCGAAAGGTCTGTGACCGCTTAATCATATTATGCATCTCCGTTGTCCATCCCCCCACTTTGCCCCCCAAGGGAGCACTTTTCTAAATTTTGCCGGTATCCCTCGTGTGATATATCGTTCGAAAGGTCTGTGACCACTTAATCATGTTATGCATCTTCGGGGTCCATCCCCCCACTTCCCCCCTCAAGAGGCCATTTTTTCAAATTTTGCTGACACCCCTCATGTGATATATCGTTGGAAAGGTCTGTGACCACTTAATCATATTATGCATCTGAGGTGTCTATCCCCTCTTTTCCCCCCAAGGGGGCACGTTTCTAAATTTTACCGATACCCAACATGTGATATATCATTCGAAAGGTCTGAGACCGCTTAATCATATTATGCAGGTACAACCAGTTTTTTGATCCTCACTGTTAAAAGAATGAACATAAAGGTAAAAAATATGGTTTATTTGAATGGCTAATTTTTTTTTCTATTTTTTAAACGGCAAAATTTTGATGCATGCAAACTGTGCATTCTTCCTTAATGTGTAAATCAAATCTGAAAACCTCCACAAAAAAAAAAAAAAAAAAAAAAAATCGTAGTTTCTATTTTGCTACGGAAATCTAACCTAATAATGAATTTAACGAAGCACGTAAATTTTTCCATCTGTCTCTTGTTTGTACGCGCAGCCTATTTTTCAACTTGCACATAGATAATACGCGTGTTTCGCATCAGGGTCTCGGAAATTTCATACAATGGCAAAATGCAATTTTGTTCATTGAATTTCATCATTGACTTTTACAGCATTTTGTAAAACAACCATTTTCATCATTAACTTTTACAGAATGTTGGAAAACAGATGTCTGGAGACATTTTGCCTTTTTTTTTTCAAGTTCACAGAATTCAAAATAACGCAGAAATTACATTGGGAATTGAAGCGCTCGAATACGCCATCTGGTGGAAAAAAGATATAACTTCTCGCTTCAGGAAAATCCCTTCCATGCCAACTGCATTACATGCATTTTTATTTTGTTCATAATGATTATATTTTTGCACAATTTCAGATTTCATGTGATATTTGTGTTCCGTGTTTATATGGCAAAGTAAAAATTATCCAAATTTGAAAACAAACACTTTCAAACGCGTTTACAATAAATAATGGTTTCAATGGCAGTTTAGCATTAGTTAAAGGGACAATTTTCCTGTACCGACGGCAGCGATCAGCGCCTCTATAGGCCGTTTTAAGTCCCAATAATTGTCGTTTTTTTATGCCCTCCCGGATAATTTTGGATCAGCAGGACCCAAAGAAACGCCAAAGGTTGTAAAATTCTGCTTTGTGTGTGCGCGATGCAACGGGGCTTGAAATAGCGTCGAAATAGTAAATTTTTCCCTTTTTTTTATTCAAATTATTTAGCTTGTTTAACACTAAATAACGCAGAAATTGTAAAATTTTGGGGTTATCTTTCAAGTATCCATTTTTTTCTTTTTCTCGTGTATTGTTCACTGGATGTGAAATAACGTGAAAAAGTAAAATTTAGGTGTTCTTTCTTCCTTTCCTTGGGATTTTTTCTGGTTTGCAGTAAAATTGTTGCTCTTTTTTTCCCTGATACGTATCTGAAATGAATATGAATATCGTATTCATGAATATGAATCGTATATGAAGTATCTGAAATACCGCCAAAATCGTAAAATTTTCGTTTTCTTTTCTTTCTTTTCCACGGGTTTTTCGGGCCTTGCGGGCACAGAATTGCAAAATTTTGGATATATCACATGCACATATTTCTTTTCATAACTTTTTTAAATTCAAGGTAAAACATTTTTACCTTTGACCTTCCATATCTTAAAAAATGGTTGTTGTTTTTTTTTTTTTTCAAAAAAATATATTTTACTATTATATTTATTTTATATAATATCTGAAAGTATCATTTTGGGACAATCATGGGATGCTGAGTTATAAATTAAAATGCAAACTGTTTTTCCTAATTTCAACACCAAAATCGCTTATTTAGGTGACTTATCTATGTACCACATCTTTACCCCCCCCCCCCCTCTTTCTCTCTCTCTATATATATTTTTTACTGACAATCTCTTTTATTGTAAAGTTCACCAACATATTTTTTTGGGGGAGGGAAGGGGGGAGGATTGAGATGAGGCTTAGGGGTGTCATGTTTGCTGTATTTTAAGTAGAAAAAATAATTTTATGCATAATCAAAACAAACAGCAGTACTGACAGTATTAACTATTTCTTAATGCAATTTTCCTCTTATGTTAGTACCCATTGTTGAGTTCAGACATCTCACCTCCTCCCAAGGCAATGAAGTTTTTAAACCCCCTAAAGAAGAAAGGCTGTGGAGTTCCACAATGTGTCAAAGCACTTCTATGATTTTGTGTAACTGTTCTATGATTATACTTAAAACATAAAGCTCTTTTTTATTCATCTGCCTTGTGAACCAGTTTTAATACTTATCTTTTTGAATGAAAGCTAGAATGAATGTAGCTTTAATGCTACAATTAAAAAATATATTGTAGCATTGAAGTAGCTCTGTCTGCAATAGCTATCTTTAAAGATATTCCCATATTTATATTTTTATTTTAAAAGATTTTATGAAATTTCTTTACATTGGTGCCAATTGGGCTACTTTCATAGTTACAGGGAAAAAGGAAGTAATGTGAATTACTATTATCTTTGCTGATACATTTCCTGACTACAATTAAAACTATATAAATTTGTTTTAATGTGAACAGAAAAAGATGTTACATTTAAGAAAAAGAAAATACATTTTCCCTCATAAAGCTGTTACATTTCAATAATTTTTCATTCCACTGATATTGAGTTAAATTGACTTCATGATAAAAATGAAACTAATATTTCATTTGATAATTAGTACAAATGCTTCTAAAAAATAAATCTCATTAGTACTGAGATTAGAACTTCAAATATAGAATGCGAATGTTCACATGCAAAGTTGTAGCTGGAAAATGTGACATCAAGTTTGGATATATATTTTTTTTAAGGATCTATTGTACGTTAAAATATTTTTAAAATAGTATGAAAAGTACACATATCAATTTTGTGACGGTGAAAAGAATGTTATGTTTAGATTTCATTTTTAAAAAAATGTTTGTGTCAAAGTGGTGCAATTTTTGCTGATTTTTTATTCCGTAACACCAAAGATCAAAGCCCCAATTGTTAATTATTTATCTTAATTACATGTTACTGATTACTTATAGGAATAAATTTTTATTTTTCAATACAGCAGTTTGGTAGCTTTAGTTTAAAATAATATTTGTTTCCTTAGTTAGGCCAGCCAATGTTATAGATTGAATTTCTAAAATAATTACAAAAATAAACAGTTTCTTTTTAATATTTTCATTACGGTTTCCGACCATATATTCTTATAGTTTTATATACAAAAATCAAATTTCATTATTTATCAACTGAGTAAGTTGTCATCAGAAACTCCTGTTACAGACTAAGTCAAAAATATGAGCGGAAAGAGAGTTCTGGTTTATTCTAGGCCCAGCTTGCACTCACTAGAGTATACATGACACAACCATATTTTGACTCAACAATCTTGTATGTTAAAAGAAGCTATTTATTTTATAGTATATAAATCCTGTTAAATGAAACCTTTTACTGCTTTTAGAAGGAAATTTGCCGTAAAATTTATAAAAAAGGATTTTATTTAAGATTTTTTTTAAAAATTAATAAAGTCTCTTTATACTGTAACATTATTAAATGAACATTTAATTATTGATAATTACAAATGATGAGGCAGATCTTAATATATATTGGTGAGTTTTGTACATTGCTTTATGATCTAATTTCTATTTATGTTGAATAATAATTTATATACTTATTTATTTTGCTATTTCAACTCCAGTCGCTTTTATTTTTATTTTGTTTCTAATATATGTTATTAGGATATTATATTGTCGATTTTAGGCATAACGCTCACAATATTTGATGAAATAACATATATTTACTATGAATATTCTTATCAAGTTCCTCTGAAGATTCCTTAAGATATTCATAGTTTTCCATTTTTGATTTTTCCTTTTATTAAGTTTAATTCCTGCTGTATCCTTTCCGTTGGTTTTTATAACATCTCATCCTTTATTTTTCACATGTGTTTTCATTTTTAATTATATGTATCAAAACAGCTTTTTATTTTGAAAAAACTATTTAAAAATTATTTTTAAATTTTAATTTGAAATTTAAGAAAACATTGTTAATATAATACCCATTATGTTGCATATCATTCCGGTTACTTTTTTTCCGCTTTTGTTTACTCAGCTACTTTTTTCCGGTTACTTTTTTTCTGATTACTTTTTTTCCGGTTACAAATTAGAAGTTTATTTTCACGTTAGAAAAAAAATATATATTGCATAGATGTGGCATACAATATATATTTAATTGCATGAAAATTGAGAATCATTGCAAGTAATTCAATATTTTGATGGAACAATGACTTAAACATGGTAGTGACCATTCGAAACTCAACTGTTTACATTCCTTCAAATTTGTTTGATATTTTTAATGTCTTTGAAGAATAACCAATCATATTCAAAATTGATATCAAGTTATTGTATAGACTTGTTGCTTTTTAAAATGTAAATATATTACATTCATATTAATGAAAATTCTAAATATACATTTAATTTGTACGTAAAATATTTTTAATTAACTGAAAAAACAGTTAACATTGAAACATATTCCTTACTTTATCTGAAAAATTTATTTTCAATTAAGACAACATCTTTCATTTTGTATTGTCTCTTACGCTCTGTTTTGAAATTTTACTCATCGGTTAAATGAAGCATTTAACGCTATTTTACGTTCTGGAAAAGAAAACAAATACAAAAATTAAAAAGAAAAGAAAAGAAACCGCATTTGAATTTTTGGTTTCCAAATGAGTGTAAACAAAGAATTTTAATTCTTAAAAAAATAATTCTTCAATGAATGGGTATATTCAATTTACTGCATGATCAAAGACCATTAAACTTCTAAAATATATGCATTTCTGTCCCAATTGGCTGCTTATTTTCTTGGAAATGTGGCATTTTTAGGATAAACAAGAGAACAGATATATCACATGAGGGGTGTGTGCAAAATTTAGAAAAGTACCCCCCTTGAGGGGGCAAAGTGGGAGATGGACACCGGAGATGCATAATATGATTAAGCGGTCACAGGCCTTTCCAATGATATATCACATGAGGGCTATCCTCAAAATTTAGAAAAGTGCCTCCCTTGGGGGGCAAAGTGGGGGATAGACACCTCAGATACATAATATGATTAAGCGGTCACAGAACTTTCCAACGATATATCACATGAGGGGTGTCGACAAAATTTAGAAAAGTACCCCTCTTGGGAGGGGTAAATGGGGGATAGACACCTCAGATGCATAATATGATTAAGTGGTCACAGACCTTTCCAACGATATATCACATGAGAGGTGTCGGCAAAAATTAGAAAAGCACCCCTCCCCTTGGGGGGGAAGTGGGGGAATGGAACCCGGAGATGCATAAAATGATTAAGCGGTCACAGGCCTTTCGAACGATATATCACATGAGTAGTGTCGGCAAAATTTAGAAAATTCCCCCCTGGGGGCCAAAATGGTGGGGGTGACACCTGTGGTGCATAACATGAATAAGTGGTCACAGCCCTTTGTAATGATATGTGACATGACGGGTATCGTTAAAATTTAGTAAAGTACCCCCCCCCCATGTGGGTAAAACGTGCTCCCCCCCCCAGCCCCATAATTTTTGATGCGGCATCATTTTTAAAATTTATGTTATGTGTTATAAAATATCGTAAAGTTTCAAACAGATCGCCTTATTATATTTCTTAATTTTCTTCGCGCCCCTCCCCCTCCCCCCCCGAAATGTGACGGGCCATTATTTTTTATAATTTATTTTTAGAATTTCTGAAAGCTGATTTCTTTTCTTTTCTTTTTTTTTTTTTTTGCGTCGCCCTGTGCAAGTGTCGAATGTTTACGCCCCTTAGATTCTGAGATGGGGGGGGTGGCCCTTTTAAAAATGCGAGTATAAAAAGTCATGTGATATATTCTTAATGTCGACTAAATGTCCCGTAACCTTATGTCATGTCGGGTGTTTTGGTCCTGTCGGCTAAATGTCCTGTCGGCTAAATGTCCCTGTCGGCTAATTGTCTGTTTGCTAAATGTACTGTCAGCTAATTGTCCTGTCGGCTAATTTTCCGGTCAGCTAAATGTTTTGTCGGCTAATTGTCCTGTCGGCTAATAGTCCCTGTCGGCTAATTGACTGTCGTCTAATTGTCTGTTGGCTAAATGTCCTGTCGGCTAATTGTCCGGTCAGCTAAATGTCTTGTCGGCTAATTGTCCTGTCGGCTAATTGTCCTGTCTGCTAATTGTACTGTCGGATAAATGTCCTGTCTGCTAAATGTCCTGTCGGCTAATTGTCCTGTCGGCTAAATGTCCTGTCGGCTAATTGTCCTGTCGGCTAAATGTCCTGTAGGCTAATTGTCCCAGTCGACTAATTGTCCGTTCGGCTAATTGTCCTGTCGGCTAATTGTCTCTGTCGGTTAGCTGTCCTGTCGTCTAACTGTCTCTGTCGGCTAATTGTCCTGTCGGCTAAATGTACGTATCGGCTAAATGTACTTGTCGGCTAAACGTCCTGTCGGCTACTTGCTGTCTGCTAAATGTCTTGTCGGCTATTTGGTCTTCGGCTAAATGTCACGGACCCGTCTATTATTTAGCTATGTACTTATCACCTGCGACTTAATTACATTGCTATTGAAACTTTTTGTGCTAAATTGATCAGAAAGAAAAAAATTAAAACAAAAAAATAATGTAAAGTAAATGCTTGTTTAAATAATAGTGGGAAATATATATATTTGTTAAATCTGATTTGAAACAGTTTTGAATAATATAAGAAATACATCGCTATGCCCTGAACAATTGCATTTTAAATCAGTTAATAATAACTGATTTTTTTTATCAGAAATAACTGATTTTCGATCAATTTTAGTAATTGCATGGTTGCGCGCTTTCGTGTAAATTTCACTGTTTCACATGTTTTCATCAAGCATAATTTTAATTTGAGGATCCTCTCTGTCAAAAGAAAAATAAAAAATCCTTGACGGCTCGGCCAGCAGACACAGGTAGATTTCGAAGACGCAGACCGTGGGGCGCCTGTTTGTTGGGAATTGCAGAAGAAATCACCTTTTTGCGATGATGCTGCAGTTGGGACCGCCCACTTCAAAATTTAACTTGTCTGCAGGCGGAGCCGGCAGGGATTTTTTTCTTTGCTATAAGGGTTGGTGATATAAAAAACTTGTCAATGTAAAAGTTTTAGATAATATTAAGAAGATTTATAATAAATTTAAGCGGATTTGATATCTTGTGAATTGGCGAAGTTATGAATTTTTTTCTTCTGAAACCCCCCTTTTTCCCTCTTTGGGGCCATTTTTAATGATATCAAATATCTGTCATACATAAATTTTCGGCCCTTTACCTAGAATTAATAATAACTTTAAATGGATTCAATACGTATCATAACTAAGAAGTTATGGGGTTTTTTCTGTTTTCACAAAAAAAAAAAAACCCTTGGTTCGATTTTGCCCATTAACGTACTTGACCGCGATTTTATGTCCCTTGATTTTATGCATCAGTTTGGAAGAGATTTGTGCAGAATTATTGAAGTTATCGTGTCCATAAAAAAGTGACATAGATAGATAGATAGATAAAGTTTTGAACTAGGGGAGGTTTTGAGTTCTGGGAGTCATGATCGGCGTAGATCTACAATTTTTTTTTCAAAAATTCCAACTTAGGGGAGAATGTGATAGGTAGTATTTCTTACGAAATCTACCTAATAAGAGCATTTACGAGCGCTTGTCTCCTCAGTTTGGGGTCTTATTTTTCTCTCCTGAAAAAGATGATTCAAAAGATCTCGGAACTCCCGTAGATAGTTTTAATCAACTTGCAGTGGATGCATAAAGAAAAACCTATTTGAATAAGGAATTTTTGAAAAACGTTTTCAATTCTTTCTTAAAATTCCTATAATAAAGATAAAAAAAATATATATATTTAAGAATAATCATAAGAGACGGTAGTCTCTTGAGTGACGCAGCGAAAAACCGAAAACCGTAAGCCCAAAACCGAAGATTCCGTCACTCTCATATATACAGCTAGCAGGACATCAAAGGAAAATCGAAACGCCGACATTTAATATCTCAGTAAATATGAGGCATACCGTTTCGATTTTTTCACATTAGTCTTATATCTATGGCCTAACTCTATCCTGAAATTTATAGATTTCTACATGCAGTAGATTTTGAGATCTGGAAACCAATTTTTAAGCGAAAATGGAAGATGTAATGGTGTAATGGGCACATTGTTGTTAGCTCGAAAATGGATCGAACGATTTTTTTAAAATTAATATATTATATTAATCAGTTTTAGATGAAGCGTTTAAGATATTGCGCTAACGTAGGAAAACTCTTGTTTTCAATATAATCCACTTTTGAAATCGGACTATTTTCTTATGCTTTTTCTGGTAGACTAACATTACAGATATTCAGCCTTTTCACTGCTTTTTATTACTGCGCAATAAGGAAGCTCTTGCCTATTACGGTTACAGTTAAACGTTAAAGCATATCCATATCGCTGAAAAACTATTTAGATTCTTTTTTTTTTTTAATACGAAAACAGTTTTTAATGCAATTTTTAATATGTAATATATATGTATTAAATTAAATTATTGTTTGTATATTTTTCTTTTTTGTTATAATAAAGAATTTCTTATTTCAAAATCTTCATTAAGTCGAAAAATATTTAGATTCCTTGATTAAAATATTGAAATATTTTATAATTATATATATACAATTTAATTGTTATTTATATATTTAATTTGTTATATTTTAAAGGAAAAAAAGATTCAGATTTTTTTTTATCAGTTAATTTGAAACAGCCTCTAATCAACAAATCAATCATCTGTTTGTTTTCAACGAGTCTCGAATGTTGTTTTTGTAAGAATAACACTCATATGGTTTGGATCATTCGAGACGACAGCCCTGCCGCTATAGGTCTCATAGCCCCCCCCCCCCCTTCAAAGTTCAAACACTCATATGAGGTATTTTATTATTTATTTATTGTTTGTTTGTTTACTTATTTTGATTAGATTGTCCTTTTAGAAATTGTCTTTTGATTTAGTGGCGTAAATGGTGAGATAATTGTCAATAGTATTACCTGTTTTATCGTTAAAAATAATCAGTGAATCTTTTAAAGAAGTCTTTTAAAAATCTGATGACGATAGAAGATTGGTTTTTTACTTGTTAGCTATATTTTCCAACTCTCCAAATCAAACTTTCCCATCATTCACCTCACACAAATTTAATAACTAAAACTTTTTATTTCAGTGTGATTGAAATACGTTTAATTGTGATGAAATTTTGGTATATTATATAGGGAATTTATATAACGTAAGTTTTCACTTTTATGTATATAAAATTAGATACGATGTTTTCATTATGAAATACAATGTTTCTAATTTATGTTATGGCTTACTTTAACATTTTTTTATTGACTAAGCCTATCATTAATATAGGGGAGACCGGTACACAGTGAACCTATGGACACAGTGGACCACCCCCTAATATTTTATTCATTTAAATTTTTTTTAAGCTTCTCTTCTATCCTAATAGACAACAGCACTGCAATGATTATTTATAGCCTTCAGAAAGTATGTTTAGCTCAGATTGAACTATTTTATCCTGCTTTGTTGTTTTGAGCTTCTAAAAGTAAAATTTTTCATCATCATATTTTTATTTTTTTAGTAATTAAAGGTTGTAGATAAATAAAATAAAACAGCTTTTTTGAAAAGCTAAGATACTTGTTTTTATTTTACTGTAAAATTATTATGTTTAAAAGAAAGCTATAAACAATATTAATATGATTATTTATTGAACTTCAACATGGGGTACAGTGGACCACCCACTCCTGGGGTACAGTGGTCCACAATCCACTCTGCTCCTCTAATGCAGAATGTTCAAAATATGTAATAATTGTTTTCTATACAGAAATATTGTTTTAAAGTAGAATTAACTGTAAAATAAAGTAAACAAATAAAAATAACAATTTTTTTAACATAGTAAGAAATATTTTGTTTTGTATTTACTGCCTTTGATAAATATAACTGTAGTCTAATTGTTGATGATTCTATTCAAGTAAGATTCATGAGATGCAAATTGAATGGAAATCAGTTTATTTCTCCCGAAACTGTAGATGAATTTGCTGTTGATGTCAATGATTTCATAATGTTGCTCGCAGACCCAAAATTATTTCTTGAAAATTCCAGGCTCAATCTTACTGATAAGTATTTTGGAATTTCATTTGCAAATTTTATTGTGAGCTGATTTTTTTTGTACTTAAGTAATAACTTCAACTAAATTGCAATTGTTCCTGTATTAATCTGTTATTATTTTCAAAATATAATTAATTTTTTGTTTTTGTTTCAAAATTTATATTACTATGTTATTTTGCGAATGAAGAGGCAACAAAAAAGAATTAGATTAATGAAAAATAGATTTATATTATATTTTAGATAATACCTAATAGTGGTCCACTGTACCCTGGTGGGTGGACCAGTGTATATATATATATATTTTTAATGTATTGAAAACTATGTTGTGAGAAAATTATGATGGATGTAAGAAGGTTTAAGGAATATTCAAAAATATTTTCATACAGATTGGTCAGTCTGTTAAAGAGAAAAAAAAAATTAACTGAAAAAGTGGTCCACTGTGTACCGGTCTCCCCTACCCGATTACATGAGATTTTGTTATTTGTATTGATATGTTTGTGTTTACGTATTTTATCAAGATTATATTTCAGCTATTTTTAAGTAAGTTTTTTAAGATACTATATAGCAATGTTAAAATGTTGGCTATACTTTATTAGCTTATGTTAAAGATTGGTCAGAAAAAAAAGGTTGGCGAGATTAAAAAATTTTGTCGATCAGCTAGTGCTCGACTAACATAACAACAGGGCTGCTGGGATGGAATTTAATTTTTAAAAAGGACACATTTTGAACCGGTTTGTTTACAGTCCCATTTTATTAGTAGAATTTTGTGATAATTTCCCGAATGACTGGCGAATTTTGCATTTTTTGTAAAAAAAAAAATCTTTAGATGTAATTTTAAACAAAATCTCTTTTCATTTCTTTAATTTGCAAATATTTTAAGTTTTCTTATTTAAAATACTGTGATTAAATGTCCAATGTAAGATTTCCCTTAGTTGAAAATTGTTATGACAGAATTTACACAACTGCAAAAATAATTGATTACTACAACAATGCATTTTCAGGGTTTTTTTCCAATAAAATTAGCTATACAACAGAGGAAAGTTAACTTCATACTATATTTACATTGCAGTAATTTGGAGAGTTGCAAAATATAGCTAACAAGTAAAACACAAATCTTCTTTAGTCTGCGAGTTTTAAAATACTTCCTAAATATTCACTCGACACGATGCAATTTCCTTACCTTGTATCATTTTTATCGATAAAACAGGTAATTGACAATCATCTCACCATTTAAGTAACAATCTAAAGTCAATTTCTAAAAGGACAAGAAAATCAAATCAAAATAAGTAAACAAACAATAAATAATAAAATACCTAATATGAGTCTTATTCTTGTAAACAAGAATTTGCATTGCAATCACCGCTCATGAATACATGACACAAGCGATAGGTTAATTTATTGTTAATTGATAGTAGAGGTGCCCAATCTTTTTAGGCGAAGGGCCACTTAAAAAATTGTTGGGTTGTCGAGGACCACCATCAGTAGCACAGAGAGAATTTTGTTTCAAGGAGATGTTGGGTAGGGGGGGGGATAATTAGCATTATCCATACATACAGCACTGTTCGGTTGCAAATTTGGAAGAATGCACCCACTAGATGGATTTGTGATTTTTATGCGGCTACTTGACAAAATTGTGATTTTTATGTGCCCGTTCTAAAAAATTCATGATTTTTATGTATAGGTTCAACTTTTATGTATAGGTTTCAACTTTTTTACTCAGTGACCACTGGCCAGTACATGGATTTTTTTACTCCTGTTTTTCAGCAATGACCAATAACAAATTTACAAATACTTGATAAAAAATTTAAGAAATTTGTCAAACGATTGTGGAATAAACGACGAAATTTGTCAAATAGTGTTGGGAAAGAAATCGCGACATTCGTCAAATGGTCTCGGGAAAGAAATCAGGCATTGCAGGAAAAAAATTAATTATGTCTAACTGTCGTGAAAAAATTAGAGAAATTCGTCAAATACGTTCGGGGGAAAAAAATCACAAAATTCATCAAATGATCTCGGGAGAAAAATAGTGAAATTTGTCTAACAATCGCGGAACAGAATTGCAAAATTCGTCGAATAGCAGTGGAAAAAAAGTGCACAATTTGTTCGTTCATGGAAAAAGTCGTGAAATTCATTAATCGATAGTCGATAAATCACGAAATTCATCAATCGATAGCAGAAAAATCACAAAATTCATTGATAGTGGAAAAATCACAAAATTCATCAACTGGTTTCAGGGTTAAATTTTTTCGAATATCGTCGAATGGCTTCGAGAAGAAAAAAAGTCACAATCCGTCAAATAATTTCTGGGAAAAAATCGTGAAATTCGCCAAATGGTTTCGAAATTTGTCGAGCGACAGCGGGGAAAAAATCTTTTTCCATTCAATCATCGCAATTGGGACTATTAAGTTTGACCAGTGGTGGCAGTAAAGTCAGTCGCCAAATTTTCAGTATTACTCGCCGATTGGCGAATGGCAATTTTGTCCTATATTTTTACACGCCTGATCGATGAAATTCAAGATTTTTACGCACCCGATTGATGACTTTCTTGATTTTTATGGATCCGTTTGACGAAATTAATGATTTTTATATGCCCGATAAACAAAATTCATGATTTTTATGCATGCGTTCAACAAAATTTATGATTTTCCTTCTCCCGATCCACAAAATTCATGTTTTTACTGTGCCTGATTGACAAAATTCGAGATTTTCAACTGATATGCTTTCCGTCGGCCATTTAATGAAATTCACAATTTTTCTTCTCTAGACAATGGCAAAATTTTCATTTTTTTTTTTTTTTTTTTTTTTTTTTTTTTTACCGTTTGTTGAAATTTACAATTTTTTCACAAACATTCGATGAAATTCTTGATTTTTCCACGCCCAATATACGAAATTTGCGATTTTCCATGCCTATCGACAAAATTCATAATTTTGCTGAACCGATAGACAAAATTCATAATGTTTTCCCACAATCTATGGACAAATTGCAAATTTTTTCCGCGACTGTTCGTTGAAATTCGCGATCTTTCCATGCCATTCGATGAAATTCGTTGCTCGATCCATGAAATTTGCGATTTTAAGTGCCTTATCGACAAAATTTGCAGGTTTTTTCAACTGATTTACAAAATTCAAGATTTTGAGTGATTGACGAAATTTACAACTCCAGAATTACCGATTTTGGCATCTCTGGTTTCTGTTGACCGATTATTGAAATTTGCGTTTTTTTTTCTAGCGACAAAATGGCGAAATTTGTGATTTTTCCATGCCCATTCGACAAAATTTGCATCCAGTCGATGCAATTCATAATTTTATGCACCTGATCGATGAAATTCATATTTTCCTACGATCTATGGACAAAATTTGCGCATTTTTCTCACGAATTATTAAGGAAATTCGAAATTTTTGGATAGGTTGGCATGTATGGTCTCTGCGGGCCACCAGTTACCCATCACGGGCCACAGTTTAGCTCATTCGACTCGACCTTGATAGAACTTACTGATTTTAGTTTCACCACCAGGGGCAGTTATGTTCATATAGAACAGAGTGCGCCCCTGGCAGTGGAAGGGGAAATTAATGGATTTTGGAACTAACTCGAGTTCTATGGGTCCCATCACAACATGGTTTGATTCATTCAATTTGACATTGACAGGATATATCAATTTTAGTTTCAAGTTTGACCACCAGGGGGTGCATTCCTATCTCAGGTTCTATGGCCCCGATCATGACAAGGTATGGCTCACTCAACTCGAAATCGACAGCCTCAACAATTTCAGCTGTTTGTACAGAACAGAGTGCGCCCCCTGGTGGTGGAACATGGAACTAACAGATTTTGCAGCTAACTTGAGTTCTATGGGTCCCATCACAATGCAGTTTGATTCATTTGACTCGACATCGACAGGATATATCGATTTTAGTTCCAAGTTTCACCACTAGGGGACACTATCCTATCTCGTGTTCTATGGGCCCGATTACGATGAGGTATGGCTCATTCGACTCGAAATCGACAGCCTGAAAGATTTCAGCTATGTTTGTATAGAACAGAGTGTGCCCCCCTGGTGGTGGAAGATGGAACTAACGGATTTTGCAGCTAACTCGAGTTCTATGGGTCCCATCACAATGCAGTTTGAATCATTCAATTTGACATTGACAGGATATATCAATTTTAGTTTCAAGTTTGACCACCAGGGGGTGCATTCCTATCTCAGGTTCTATGGCCCCGATCATGACAAGGTATGGCTCACTCAACTCGAAATCGACAGCCTCAACAATTTCAGCTATGTTTGCATGGAACAGAATCCGCCCCCTGGTGGTGGAACATGGAACTAACAGATTTTGCAGCTAACTTGAGTTCTATGGGTCCCATCACAATGCAGTTTGATTCATTTGACTCGACATCGACAGGATATATCGATTTTAGTTCCAAGTTTCACCACTAGGGGTCGCTATCCTATCTCGTGTTCTATGGGCCCGATTACGATGAGGTATGGCTCATTCGACTCGAAATCGACAGCCTGAAAGATTTCAGCTATGTTTGTATAGAACAGAGTGCGCCCCCTGGTGGTGGAAGATGGAACTAACGGATTTTGCAGCTAACTCGAGTTCTATGGGTCCCATCACAATGCAGTTTGATTTATTCAACTGGACATCGACAGGATATATAGATTTTAGTTACAAGTTTCACCACCAGGGGGCGCTTTCCTATCTTGTGTTCTATGGCCCTGATCACGACGAGGTATGGCTCATTCGACTTGAAATCGACAGCCTGAAAGATTTCAGCTATGTTTGTATAGAACAGAGTGCGCCCCTGGTGGTGGAAGATGGAACTAACGGATTTTGCTGCTAACTCGAGTTCTATGGGTCCCATCACAATGCAGTTTGATTCATTCGACTCGACATCGACAGGATATATAGATTTTAGTTACCAGTTTCACCACCAGGGGGCGCTTTATTATCTCGGGTCCTATGCGCCCCATCACGACGAGGTATGGCTCATTCGACTCGAAATCGACAGCCTCAAAGATTTCAACTATGTTTGCATGGAACAGAATCCGCCCCCTGGTGGTGGAAGATGGAACTAACGGATTTTGCAGCTATCTCAAGTCCTATGGGTCCCATCACAATGCAGTTTGATTCATTCGACTCGACATCGACAGGATATATTGATTTTAGTTCCAAGTTTCACCACCAGGGGCACTTCCCTATCGGGTTCTATGGGACCGATCACGACGATGTATGACTCATTTGACTCGGAATCGACATCCTGAAAATTTTCAGCTATGTTTGTATAGAAAAGATTGCGCCCTTTGGCGGAGGAAGATGGAACAAACGGGTTTTGCCATGCATTTTCATCCTTCTAATTGTGTTACTCTCTCGCTGTATAATTTAAAAGTTGAGTCTTGGCTTCCTCTCCCTGGGCCACCACCCTCATATTTTATTGGGGTCCAAGGGGTCTTTTTTAGCATTTCTTTAAAATTTTATTCTAATGATTAATTTATACCCTATACTTAATTTCGACTAATTGACATTTTCATCAATAACCTTAAAAAAGTAATGATATCAGTACAAAAACCCTTAACGGGTTAAAAGTGTTGACGCAGCACTTTCTTTTGGCTCTATGAATTTTAAATATGGGTCTTAAAAGCAATGATATCAAATTTAAGTGACGCTATGTTAATAATTTTTTTTTAAATCATAATTTTCTTTTTAGTTTTATTTATGTTCACAGGTGCAATTATTATCTTAATATGAAAAAATATATAAAATTTATTCGCTGATGCTTTTTCATTCACATCTCTCATGAATTCAAAATATGGGTTTTAAAAGAAATGATATCAAAATTTGAGTGACACCTTGACGTTAATTTAATAGGACTCTTTTAAAATTCAATTTAAATTATTTTTGGTTTGTCTTCTAAAGTATATTTACACATACAAACAATACTTTTAATCTTTCAATACACTTTTAAATATATTACTTTCACTGAGCCTATATTATGTATTGAAATGTATTTATTTCAATAAATTGATTTATCTTCTGTGCCACGCTATCCAAAATCATAAGTAAAATTTATGTAAATGATTATTTTGCGTCATAGTATCCAAACAAAGGGAAATGTATGCAAGTGGATAATATGACGCAAAATAATCATTTACATAAATTTTACTTATGATTTTGGATAGCGTGGCACAGAAGATAAATCAATTTATTGAAATAAATACATTTCAATACATAATATAGGCTCAGTGAAAGTAATATATTTAAAAGTGTATTGAAAAATTAAAAGTATTGTTTGTATGTGTAAATATACTTTAGAAGACAAACCAAAAATAATTTAAATTGAATTTTAAAAGAGTCCTATTAAATTAACGTCAAGGTGTCACTCAAATTTTGATATCATTTTTTTTAAAACCCATATTTTGAATTCATGAGAGATGTGAATGAAAAAGCATCAGCGAATAAATTTTATATATTTTTTCATATTAAGATAATAATTGCACCTGTGAACATAAATAAAACTAAAAAGAAAATTATGATTTAAAAAAAAATTATTAACATAGCGTCACTTAAATTTGATATCATTGCTTTTAAGACCCATATTTAAAATTCATAGAGCCAAAAGAAAGTGCTGCGTCAACACTTTTAACCAGTTAAGGGTTTTTGTACTGATAATAATATAACAGTAGCAGTAGTGGGTGGAATTCAAATAATTTAACCGCTGTTCGCTATCCTTATGGCCGTTTTGAGTATGAAAACGAAAAAGAAAAATTACGTGCTACATATAGATTATCAGACATTTTCCAACATAGTGATATATATGTAAAGCTGCGTATTTTATTCTTTTTCTGTTTAATAGATTTATGTTAAGATTACATTAAACTAGTTTTATAATATATGTATATAGTAAAAAAGTATATAGTAAATAGTAAAAATATATAGTAAGAATAAAACATAATTTACAGTAAAGACTTTTTTTTTTTTTTTATAACTGATTTTAGTGCTAATATCTATATATATATGTCTTACGTGGCGCGAAAATACGGCTGAATTTGTAACTTATGGTTTGGCAACAACTGTAGTTTCCAGAGCTCAGACCAATGAACAGACTAGATTGTGTTAGATCAGCTCCGCCTCCGTCCAACATGGCGGTCAGTGAGCGAGCAGTAAAACCATAGAATGAAACTCAAACTAGCAATTATTAAAAATAAAATAACATGTACGTAATCCAAAGCGTCTGAGATGATTCCTCATTTTAATTATGAGCAATATCGTTAATTTCAAATGAATTCTCAACTCTTATTTAGAATTCATTTACGAATTTCACTCACTCAAAAGACGGAGAAAAAAAAATCAACTGTCTAGATATCACCTGCCGCCATCTGTTGCTGTATTGATGAAGTAAAAAATAATTCATTTTGTAAAAATCTATAATCAATCAGAACAATAAAATGTCGAACTATCTTCTTATCACGTAGTTTTTTTTTTCTAATGAATTTAAGTCGTGCTGTACAAAAGATCCTTTTTTCATAGTATTTAAATGATTTATATGCTAGTATATATATTAGCTTTATATATATTAGTAGCGCCAACTAAATGCATTTTTAGGTTGTGTTTTCAACGGAGAATTACTTTTTTACATTAAAATAAACTGTCAATTTCATATGTTCAAATGTTTTATGGTAGAATTTATTCCGGCTAGAATTACTGAAAAAAAGGTGCGAGCGAGCGAAGCGAGCTGTGACCGCGTGGCGGTCTCAATGTGAATTGCTTCGCAATTCACGGGGTGTTGGCGAGCGTTAGCGAGTAGGGGCTGAGCCCCCTAGTAATTGTATAATTGTGTACGTGTATACAGATTAATAGACATTTTTATATTTTGCCAAAAAAAAATGGAGCAGCACTATTACGCTAATTTCTTTTTTAATTATTGATTGATAAAGAATGCAAATTGTGATTTTGTATAGTTTTATTTTTTATTTATTTTTTGTCATTTTATTTCTATTTCTTGCTAAATAATAAGAAGTTAAATATCTTTGACTTTATTTTAATACAACGTAAAATAAAAGCAAGACAAAAATCGTTTTTCATAATAATTTCTTGTAACAATCGCGATTCCACGATCGGGATTGATACTCGCAAGTCCCGAAATCAGTTCCCGGATTAATGGCTGTTACTGTGGTGGTGGATAACAGATATTTTCAGTGCTGAAACTACGGAGGAGCAAAAGGGGCATATGCCCCGGGCGCCAGTGTAGAAGGGGGCGCCAAAATAAGATTTGATTCTTCTTTCGGTACAAAAAACAAATAACGAAATTTGAACAAAAAATACTTGTAATCAGGCAACCTAAAATAAAAACGTATTCGTTCATTTTATTATCTTTGTTTTCAACAGGGCTGGTTTTTATCATTAGGTGATCACATAGGTAAGGTGATCACATAGGTGATCAACAAAACAGTACTTGATTATCGAATTCTTCCAAGATACTTGCAAGAACAATATACCGGTTTAAATATGCTCAGTATATTTCGGATATTATCGCGATGACAAGCTTTGAAAAATTTTTTGCTTTTGTGTAAACGAATTATAACAGCTACATACTTGATTAACAAACTCATCGAAGATACTGGCAGATCCCAAATAGGTTCGAATTGATTCAGTATTTCAGTTTTGGAATTATATAGCAGTAATTCTTATTAAACAAATATTATTAGAAAATAAAATCGATTAAAAAAAATTGTTTACACGAATGAATGCAAAATTTTAGAAACAAATTACTATAGTAAATTACCTAGTTGTTTTATATTATTGATGTTTACTATCATGAAACTGTTGTTGAATTGTTTGTTGTACTAACATTTTAGCCTGCTTTTTTGTTGCGTATTATTTTAGGATTTCACCAAATCAACAAATTTTATATATTCCTATTTTTGAAATAAAATCTTTTTTAAGAGTGTCGTATTTTGTATTTTCTTATTTATTTTGTGTATTTGAAATCGTATTTGTATTAAACTATAAAGTTATTGAAACGTATTGAAGTATACAGTTATGATTTTGTTTCTTATCTCAATATCTACAGTTCTAATTATGTGCAATTTCTAAATTTAAATATACTGGTATACCTTTTCAATCACCTAACAGTTGAATTTCAGAAAACACCTTTTTAATGGATTTTTATGTCATAACAGGAAGTAACAACTAAAATTTTACGATTTCAGGTGCAGGCATTTCGGTTTCTGCTGTGTTTTTTAATCTCATTTCTCATAATATTTAACATCTTATAATACGCAAATTAAATTTTTTAAATTATTACATGTATATTTATACGCATATAAAATAATGCAGTCAGGAAGGACATTAAGAGTCTCAAATATACTTCGTTTAATGAATTGTGTTTTCGACAGGTATCCGAATTTGATTTTATCTATTCATGCATGAACTTAATAGTAAAAGGAGATAGTCCTGGGAATTGTTTAGAAATGGGCAGACTGAGAAAATGATCGATTTCCAAATAATCGTACCGAAATGGAATGACTTTGAAAACGGCCGGTTCCGAGGACTGACATGTAAATGAATGGTTGGTTATCTTGGGGTGGATTTTGAAGAGGGATCTAATTATAAGGCTTAAAATTGCGTAGACCCTGGTGCCAAACATTAGAACTAGAATAAAGATTCCTGCATAAAATAATTAATAGTATAAATGGAGGGTCATTCAACGATATATTTTCAAGAGGAAACCCGATTACACTAAAAATCGAATGGGTCGCCACCCTGGTGGGCAAAACAAACAGCTACAATAAAATTTCTTTGATAAACTATAGCGGTAAATGAAAGGTCATCCAGGGGTAAATTTTCAAGAGGAATTGAGTTTAATGCCATAAACCATAAAGTCAGGGAGTGTACTTGTATTATGGTAATCAGAAATAATTGCTAATTAATTGCACACACTCATCAATGAAATGAACTCTTGAAAACGAAATCATCTGTCCAAAAAATTTAAAAATAAGGCGGACGGATGCGTAAGAAAATGGACGAATACGTAAGAAAATAAATTAGTATTATTAATATTATGGATTTCATGTTCATTCTAATGCTTCCGGATTTGTTCCTTTTTTCTCAAAAGTTTCCCTTTTATCTTGAAATCGTTATTTTAGGTAGATTTCGTAAGAAATACTACCTATTACATTCTCACCTAAGTTGGAAATTTTGAAAAATTTTTGCAGATCTACGCCGATCATGACTCCCAGAACTCAAAACCACCCCCAGTTCAAAAGTTTATCTATCTATCTATCTATCTATCTATCTATGTCACTTTTTTCTGACCACGATAACTGGAAAAATTCTGCAGAAATCTCTTCCAAACTGATACATAAAATCAAGGGTCATAAAATCTCGGTCAAGTTCGTTAATGGGCAAAATCGAACCAAGGGGGGAGGGGGGGGAAATGGGGGGGGGGCTTTTTGTGAAAACAGAAAAACCCTCATAATTTCTTTATTATTATACATATCGAATCCGTTTAAAGTTATTATTACTTCTAGGAAGAGGGCCGAAAATTTATGTATGACAGATTTTTGATATAACTAAAAATGGCCCCAAGGGGGGGAAAAAGGGGGGTTTTAGAAGAAAAAAAATCATAGCTTCGTCAATTCACAAGATATCAAATCCGCATAAATTTATTATTAATCCTCTGACAAGTTTTTTATAGGACCAACCGTTATAGCAAAAAAAAAAAATAAAAAACAAAAAAAATCCCTACCGGCTCCGCCTGCAAACAACTTATTTTTCGAAGTAGGCGGTTCCAACTCCCGCATCTTTTCGAAACTGATAAGGGGCATAAAATCTCGGTGAAGTTCGTTAATGGGCAAAATCGAACCAAGGGGGGGGGATGGGGGGCTTTTTGTGAAAACAGAAAAAAAAACATAATTTCTTAATTATGATACGTATCGAAACCGTTTAAAGTTATTATTACTTCTAGGAACAGGGCCAAAAACTTATGTATGACAGATTTTTGATATAATTAAAAATTGCCTTAGGGGGGGGAGGGAAGGGGGGTTTAGAAGAAAAAAATTCATAACTTCGTCAGTTCACAAGATTTCAAATCCGCTTAAATTTATTATAAATCCTCTTAATATTATCTAAAACTTTTATATTGACAAGTTTTTTATAGGACCAACCGTTATAGCAAAAAAAAAAAAAAAAAAATAAATAAATAAAAACAAAAAAATCCCTGCCGGCTCCGCCTGCAAACAACTTATTTTTCGAAGTAGGCGGTTCCAACTCCCGCATCTTTTCGAAACTGATAAGGGGCATAAAATCTCGGTCAAGTTCGTTAATGGGCAAAATCGAACCAAGGGGGGGGGGGGATGGGGGGGCTTTTTGTGAAAACAGAAAAAAAAACATAATTTCTTAATTATGATACGTATCGAAACCGTTTAAAGTTATTATTACTTCTAGGAACAGGGCCAAAAACTTATGTATGACAGATTTTTGATATAATTAAAAATTGCCTTAGGGGGGGGAGGGAAGGGGGGTTTAGAAGAAAAAAATTCATAACTTCGTCAGTTCACAAGATTTCAAATCCGCTTAAATTTATTATAAATCCTCTTAATATTATCTAAAACTTTTATATTGACAAGTTTTTTATAGGACCAACCGTTATAGCAAAAAAAAAAAAAAAATAAATAAATAAAAACAAAAAAATCCCTGCCGGCTCCGCCTGCAAACAAGTTATTTTTCGAATTAGGCGGCTCTAACTCCAGCATCTTTTCGAAACTGATACATAAAATCAAGGGGCATAAAATCTCGGTCAAGTTCGTTAATGGGCAAAATCGAACCAAGGGGGGGGGGGGATGGGGGGGACTTTTTGTGAAAACAGAAAAAACCCCATAATTTCTTAATTATGATACGTATCGAATCCGTTTGAAGTTATTATTACTTCTAGGAAAAGGGCCGAAAATTTATGTATGACAGATTTTTGATATAATTAAAAATGCCCCAAGGGGGTGGGGGGGACAGGAGGGTTTTAGAAGAAAAAAAATCATAGCTTCGTCAATTCACAAGATATCAAATCCGCGTAAATTTATTATTAATCCTCTTAGTATTATCTAAAACTTTTATATTGACAAGTTTTTATAGGACCAACCGTTATAGCAAAAAATAATTAAAAACAAAAAAAATCCCTGCCGGCTCCGCCTGCAAACAAGTTATGTTTCGAAGTAGGCGGTTCCAACTCCAGCATCATCGCAAAAAGGTCATTTCTTCCGCAATTCCCGACAAACAGACGCCTCACGGTCTGCGTCTTCGAAATCTACCTGTGCCTGTAGGCCGAGCCGTCAGGGATTTTTATCTTGAAATCGTTATTTTTATCTCGAAAGCGTTTATTTTTCTCGAAAACCTTTTTTTTGGAATCGTTCCTTTTTCGGAATCGTTCCTTTTATTTAGTAATCGTTCCTTTTTTCGGAACGACTCCAAAGAACTCGTTCCTTTCGGTGAACGATTCCGGCTGGAACGATTCCCTAAAAGGAACGATGTTGCCCATCTCTAGGTTAAGGTCTTGGGTCGCTAGTGTTTTTTAGATCGTTGGGTCGACCAGTGAAAACGCACCTTAAGGGTTGGGGGAATTGAGACGCTCGCTGATTACATGACCTCACTAGGTCAGAGAAGGCTGCGATTGCTTTTTAAGTAGAAATGCGCTCCTTTTCTGAACGCCTACCGGTTGTATGACTTTCACCTTATTAAAGGGTGTAGTGTTTCATATAATAAGATTTAACCTCAATAATAAAATTTATTTTGGGCGCAATAAGAGAGCCCTTAGAAAGGCACTCCCCCCAGGGCCTATATCCCTCGTGTAGATAATCGGCCGTCATAAAATCAACCAACCGCAGAGGAGAATCGCTTACCTGGCATCCGTACGGTGTGCGTGTAGCAGTCCTCGACGGTGGGCGTGTGGGCGGGTGTGAAACCTCCTTCCAGCCACTGCACCACCAGGGACGTCTTCCCGACACCCCCGGCGCCCAACACCACCAGCTTCCTCTCCCCGCCCCTCATCTTCTTATTCTTCGCATCGTGGCTGGAGAATCTGAAACAGAGGAAGACTATATAAAGGAGGAGAAATCAGATTGTGAAACACGTTCGGAGTAATACCAAAGGCTGCCTCTGGGCGTCCCATATAGATCCTAGTGGTCCTACAACCGTACAAGGCATAATTTAGACGTTCAGAGAATGTCAGAATCAGGAGGAACTATCCATGAACGTCCAGGGGATATCCGTATCACCGGAATTATCAGTACGTAAATGGGCAAAATCTCATTTTGTCACGTTTCGGAAAAGAAATAACTTCAACTCTTTTGTCTCCTTGTTGTTTTGACTGATCTAAAGCACGCCGTTTACTGTTATTTTTTTTATGGAATTTCAGCTTGAATTTTAGTTCTTAAGTTTTTAAAGTTAACTTTTGAGTTTTGTTCTGAATTGTAAGGGTCTTTTTACAATTTATATATCATGAATATAGCGGTCATTCACATAAAGCATGTACACAAAAATTGTTACAGGTATTTTAATGTACCTAATTGTAAATTGTAAGTATAATGCGGTATAACACCATAAAACAAACCCTTGTATATTATATTTTTACAGAAGTTAAAATGAATAGTATGTTTTTAAAGATAGATCGTTCCGTGGCTCGCCAAAACATCGCTTGAGACACATAGTTTGGGAACCGTAGAGTTACATATAAAAATAAATTAACAATTTTATTGTTGAAGAACAAGTAAAAATATTCATAAAGCTTTAAATTCAACTAATAAAATAATTTAAACAATAAATTTGTTTAGCTTAATAAAAGCTAATAAAAAAATACTCATGAAGTATCTTTTTATTTCAAAAATAACATATTTATAAAATTAATTTTGTAAAATTAGGATTTTCAAATCCTAATTAACTTTCTGTGGGGCCAAAGGGCAAAGATCCAGTTGAAGACCGCCCATAACACTATTAACTGCAATTTGTACCCATTTTTCACACTTTCCAACCTAGTTGAAAAGTGTTTATAACTTCGGTTTGTCTGCCGTATGGCCGTCTGTCCGTGCTCTAACTCCCGTAAATAGGCTCGGATTGCTCTGCCATTTTTATATGTTATTGTCGTTATCTATAGCATGTTCTCTATTTCAACGGAAGTGTGTAGCACTTATAGTTTTTTTGCAGGGACACTCAAAAGAATTCCGTTACATTACGATCTATGGGGAAAAATCATTTGCGGTTTATTTTAATGATGTTACGCAATTTCAAACACATTGTAATTGACATATATCACTAAGGGGCATTACAAGAAGCTTAATATGGAATGCAATTAAATAATCTCTAATTATTTGCATGCGAGGTAAGAGAATTATCGTAATACCCGCTACAGCTTCTTAGTATTGCAGCGTGGCGTCCATAATATGTATATCTCACATTGCGGTAAACATTTAGAACTGGTTAGAACTCGCGAGATTACAGGTTGACATAAAAAAGGCAAACATTCGTCAAAAACATTTTAAAAAAATCTATTTAAAATTTTTGAATTTTTTGCCCCAATTGTTCATTGGCCCCTACCAGCAACCCGTATGCCAAATTTCGTAGCCCTGCGCCCTGTGTTTTTCCGAGATTTTGAGGTTACATGGATAGATACGCGCACGGATTTTAATAGGGTAGATATTAGTCTAGCTGACCCACCCGGCGTTGTCCGTGCCCGTGTAATAAACTTAAATCTCTTAAAAAACGAAACTCTGTCCCGGATCACCGATGGCTTTTACACCGTTTACCGGGCATGCTCATACGCTCCGGAAAATCTTTTATTTCCACCTTCTACCGCCAGGGGAGCATTCTGTTCTAAACAAACCTCTTTCCGAACGAACATCTGATACAGTTTCCCGTTGCTTACGGCACCGTAATACGGCACACGTGCAACAAAAGCGATTTGGAGAAGATGGGAACATTATTCGCCGAGTTATTGAAATAAGGCACAGTTAGAGAAAATAACCTTGAGGGGCTGCTGGGGGGAGGAAATGTTCAAGTGTCCTTCAGAAAATGACTAATTAAGAGGACCACTATGCATCTTCAAAAAAATTTTCGTTTGGTTAAGCTATGAACTTAATTACAAATTTTGGTTAAACTATTATTCGGAAATAGTGGTAACTACTATTCATAAATTTAGTTTAACGTTATAGAGGATGACTATTAAGTTAATCACAGTTGCTGAGTTATGGAAACGGGGCATAGTTAGAAAAAAACCTTGAAGGAGATGCCGGGGAGGAGCGGCTGTTCAAGTTCACTTCAGTTAATAACTAATTAGGAGGGCATCTTTAAAAATTCGTTCGTTTGGTTAAGCTAGGAACTTAATTAGAAATTTGTCTTGGACTGTAATTCGGAAATAGTGGTACCCGCTACTCATAAATTTATTTTAATGATATGGATGTTGATTATTAAGTTAAATATGATATTTGGAATCAGTTGCGCTGAAATCGGAAAATTAGTTACTGAGATATGGAAACAGGGTACAGTTAGACAAAAAGCCTTGAGGGAGGGGCCGGGTGGGGGCGGGAGCGGTTGTTCAAGTGCCTTTCAACAAATGATAAATTAGTAGACCCACTATATGCATCTTTAAAGATTGATTCATTTGGTTGAGCTAGGAACTTAATTTGAAATTTGGCTTAGACTATTATTGGGAAATACTGGTAATTGTTTTCTAGAAGTACACCCTGAAGCAATGAATGCTGATTTTTATTATAATTTAGGAAAATTGAACTGGTTTGGAGAAGTTCGGAACATAATTATCTGCGTTCTGTAAGTAAAGCACAGTTAGAGAAAAAAAAACCTTGAGGGAAGGGCCGCGAGGAGGCGTGCGGTCAAGTGCTCAACAAAAAATCACTAACTTTGTCTGTTGGTATGCATCAACTGAATACGGGCTCTGTACTTTTATTAGGAACATAAATTTAATTTTTACGAAAATTGTTATTCTAAAATAGCGGTATCATCTATATAAAACAGCGATTAAACGTTACGGGTGAATCAAACAAAATTTAAATTTGTTAAATGTAATTAGTTAAGTTGAAATCAGAGCAGTAAATTTGGATTTATTAATAAGGAGGGTTAATTAATGAAAAAGCCGCCACCAGGTGGCGCGCGGTCATGTAAAATATATGGAATCTTTAATAAAAAGTCGTTTACCCTCACCTCACCCCATCCTTGCAAATTTAACAAATAATTTGTTTCATAAAGTTTTCTGTAATAATTCTATCATACTAATATATGTCATGTAAAAAAAAAAACCTTAAACCCAGCTAATTATCCTTCATTAAGTCGATAAAATCTTTTAAAATTAAATTTTTAGCATTTGGCAAAAGGTCAATAATTAAGTTGATTGTCTACATCTCATATAATCTCTGATCCATCGATTTTAAACACTCGACTGGGAATTGCAATCATCCCTACCTTGATTTATTTAATTACTTCTGTGGAGATTTTATACAACCAACCAACAGAAAATAAAAAACGTATTTTTGATGAGATCCCTTTGTGGATAGATTTTAATTAATATTTAATCTATCAAAAATCTATTTAAAATTTTCGAATTTTTTGCCCCGATCGTTCATGGGCCCCCTACCAGCTACCCGTGTGCAAAATTTAATAGCCCTGCGCGCTGTGGTTTTCGAGTTTTTGAAGTTACATTAGATACGCGAACGGTTTTTAATAGTATAGACTAGCTGTTTAACCCGTTCTACGCACGGGAGTTCATGAATTTAATTCTAAAATGTGAATAAAATGAATTTAATTCCCCTGTTAAAGTGTTGAGTTATTCAATAACTATACGATTTAGAAAAAAAAATACTACTGTACATTTTTTTTTTAATGAAATTTAATTTTTGTTGCTATGGCAGCAGACGATAAAACGATATCTTTGGAATCCTAATCCTAATAATATTATAAATCTGATTGTGTGCAAATTTTAGGCTGAAGCCAGCGTCAAAAGGGAGAAATTAATGGCCCTGTATCTTTGCATATAGGTGGATTATAACCCGGAAATGAACATAGACTGGTTTTTGTTTATTTTATTCAAATACTTTTCTTAATAATTCAAAATTTGATTATTTTCATAGAGAATCAATGGACATTTTTAGATAAAATTTAACCATTTTACTTTATCGTTGCTAGGACTTTGATCGTTGCCAATAAATGAAATTGCGAAAAAAATAATTTTTCCTCAACATTTAAGTTTTAACTGAGCGATTTTCACGTGAAAAATGAAAATGATTCAAAAGAAGATGAATTTCTGTGATATTTGAAACAAGAATATGGAGTATTTGTTATTTATTATACATGAAGTATGAATATCGGTTACATTAAAAAGATCTTTTTCTGTCAAAAACTGCGTTATAATTCGAAAGAAGAATTAACAATAATTATATTATTAAGAAAAATAGTTCGCTTGAACCATGGAACTATGAAAAGGATCCTTATTGGCTTGAACAAATATGACGTCATAAATAAAACATGTATTTTCAAATATTCGTAATATTACAAAGAGCATGACTATCCCTAATATTAAGAACGGTAAACGTCTGTGTGTGTGTGCGTCTGTGCATTCCCGGTCTGTACACGCAAAGGCTCCGGGACGAATCGACGCACTGAAGGCGGACGCGGACCGAAAAATTGGGAAAAAAGGCGCGGATGTCAAGTTCGGGCCGGGTCGGGTGTCCGACCCGGACCCGGGAAGTTATTAATCAACGAAACTGTTTTAATTACGGACCGAAACCGAACTTGAAAAAGAATCGAAAAAAATTTCCGTTTTGATAATCGCAGACATCCAAATTGTCGCTTTTTAACGCATCATCGAATAAACATAAATCTACCGGAGGTATCGATCCGAAAATCGGGGTGCACACGCGGCCGATTTTTGTCGTTCCAAAATGTCAATTTTTTTGAAATTCGGACCGTAACTTTTCTTTATTTCGGCCAAAAACTGACCAGACATCCAACATCGACCCCAGACGGGAAAAAGGTTGCCGTAAAGAATGCCGGGTCGACACATCCGAGATCAAATCTCCCCATTCCTTTTTGAAACAAGTGGAAATAATGACTCTACATTCACGAAAATTTGCTAACACGTGTATAAAAAAATCGCGAATTCAACAAAAAAAAATTCGTAAAAATCGACCAGTAATTTTTAAAGATATGAATTAAAACTCATTAATGACACGGCAAATGAATTTATTTCTATTCCAAAGAGACAGCTGCTTTTTTATTTCAACATTCAACCCAGTCTGTGAATAAGTCATTTCTGAAAGAGATAAAATAGTCACGTGACTTTCAACTGCGTTTTTTCAGAGGGGGGGGGGCATCTCCGAATCTATGGGGCGCAGTAATTCCAAACTTTCACAGGGCGACGCAAAATTTTTTCTGCTTTCAGAATATCTAAAAATTATTATCATATCTTCATTAGGAGCCGATATATTATTTTATTGTATAATTAATCTTCGTTATTTGTATAATTAAAGCAAAAGAAAGATTTCTATGACGGTGCCGGCTAGATATTAGGATTTTAAGAAGTAGGCCGCGTCTAAAAACTGCCATAACGAGTATCTTAAGTTTTTGTTTTAGAGTGGCAACCAGATATTATGATAGGAAAAAGCGGGCTTCGCCCGTTATCGATTTTTTTTTTCTTTTCAGTTTTAAGTTTTCCTACAGCTCACTGTCTTTGAACTAGAACTCAGGTAGTCTACATAAGTTGTTTGAGGAAAAGCAGTGTCATCGCCAACCCCCCCCTCCCCGCCCCCTGCTTTTTTCTTTTAACTGTGGTCCGTTTCTATAACTAAGAAACTATGTTACGATTTTCCACCAAACTGATTCCAAACATCATAATTAAAGTAATAAGGACCCTCTATAACATTTTTAAAAGTTTCTGAGTTTATACCACTCTTTTCGAATAATAATATCAGATTTTACACTTTGATTTCACATTATCTCGAGTTCTACGAGTCCAATCGGAACGCGGTTTGACTCATTCGACTCGATATCCATAGAGGATACTAGAGCTTATCGGTTTTAGTTCGTTTTTCACCACCAGGGGGCGTTTTATTATCTCTGTTTCTATGGCCCGGATTACGACGGGGTTTGGCTCTTTCGACTGGATTTCGACAGCTTTACAGATTTCGGTCATGTTCGTACAGAACACATTGCGCCCCCTGGTGGTGGAAGGTGTAAATAAAGGATTTTTCAGCCAACTCGGGTTCTATGGGTCACATCACGACGCGGTTTGGCTCAATCGACTCGACGTCGATAGAGGATACTACAGCTTATCGAATTTTGCTCCGAGTCTCACCACCAGGGGGCGCTTTCCTATCTCCGGTTCTACGGGCATGAAAACGACGGTGTATGGCTCATTCGACTCGGCATCGAAAGCCTTAACGATTTCAGTTATGATCCTATAAACAGATTGCGCCACCTGGTGGTGGAAGGTGGAACTAGCGTATACTGCAGCGCGTGCGCAGCACGACTGCTATACTGTGCCGCAGGCAGCGGGGATCCGAGCCGGAGGTTCGTTCAGTTAGAGGTTTATACTATTCTATGTGCAATTTAAGGGATTATCCGGTGCGTGCGTAGCACGACCGGTTTACGGTGCCGAAGGCAGCGGGGCAGGGTCGGAGATTCGTCCAGTTAGAGGTTTATACTATTCGATGTGCAAATTAAGGGATTATCCGGTGCCGAAGGCAGCAGGGACCCGGGTTGGAGGTTCGTTCGGTTAGAGGTTTATACTATTCTATGTGCAATTTAAGGGATTATCCGGTGCGTGCGTAGCACGACCGGTTTACGGTGCCGAAGGCAGCGGGGCAGGGTCGGAGATTCGTTCAGTTAGAGGTTTATACTATTCGATGTGTAAATTAAGGGATTATCCGATGAGTGCGTAGCACGACCGGTATACGGTGCCGAAGGCCGCGGTGACCGAAATCACCCACTCGTGGACAGCCACCCGTGAGGTATAGGAACAATAAGTCCACGAGGGGAAAAATAAACGCTACCCGACACCGATAGCACCCATCCGTTCCAACCCCCACAGCAGGAGGCACCTGTTTATTAGATTTGAAACAATGAATATAATTACATAACAATAATAAAATATAAAAGGTAAAAAATAACAATTTTTTGCAGATTGAAAGTTAAATATAAAATATTTTCGAAGTACTATAAGTTCATGATGTCCTAAATTTATGGTATTTTAGTTCAGAAAGTCAATGGTCAGTTCAGTCATTTTTTTTAAAAAATTCTTTCGTAATGAAAGAGAAATTTTTATTGAGAATATTATAATTCTCTTTTAACTTTTGAGAGTTTGAAGGATTGAAAATGATATTACGAAGGTTATATCTGAGAGTTTCGTTCTTATCAAAAGGGAAGTGATGGATCATAAGAGGGCAGCATCCGAATATATAGTGAACTGCATCTCCTTCTGCTTTATCGCATGGACATCTAGGTGAGACTCTTTTTCTTATTTTATGTAAGTATTGTGGGAAACTGCCATGGTTACTCAGATAATACGGCAGTGTTGGCTGTTTGCAGAGATAATTTGGATCGACTTTATTTATAATTTTATAGGTATCTCTGCCCTTATTACATGAGTCCCAAATGGCTTGCCAGTCAGAGATGGTTTTCTTTTTAAAATACAATTTTTCTATTGAAATGGGGAACAACAGATCTTTTCTTGATTGATATTGGTCTTGTAAGATGGCTTGCTTTGCTAGGAGATCAGCTCTTTCGTTGCCAGTATCACCCACATGAGATTTAGTCCATGTTATTATAATGGATTTATCAGGAATTTGAAGTAATTGATTGTAAATGTTTTTGATAATGTAGTTTCTAATGTAGTTTTTTTTTTTTCAGTTTTAAGTTTTCCTACAGGTCCCTGTCTTTGAACAAGAAGTCCGGTAGTCTAAATAAGTTGTTTGACATCAGATTTTTTTTTCCGGCAGTCTAATTCAGTTGTTTAAGGAAAAGCAGTGTCCTCCCCCCCCCCCCCTTCAAGTTTTTTTATCTTAACTGTGGGGTTCTAGAGGTTCGTTCAGTTCGAGGTTTATCTTATTCGAGGTTTATTTTTTCTATTTGCGCCACCTGGTGGCGGAAGGTGGAACTAACGTATACTGCAGCGCGTGCGCAGCACGACTGCTATACGGTGCCGCAGGCAGCGGGGACCCGAGCCGGAGGTTCGTTCAGTTAGATGTTTATACTATTCTAGGTGCAATTTAAGGGATTATCCGGTGCGTGCGTAGCATGGCCGGTTTTTTTATTTCAACATTCAACGCAGACGAATCGTCTGCGGATAAGTCATTTCTGAAAGAGATAAAATAGTCATGTGACTTTCAACTGCTTTCTTTCAGAGGGGGGGGGGCATTTCCGAATCTAAGGGGCGCATTAATTCCAAACTTTGACAGGGCGACTCAAAATGGATTCTGCCTTCAGAATATCTAAAAATTATTCTCATATCTTCATTAGGAGCCGATATATTATTTTTTTGTGTAATTAATCATCGTTATTTGTATAATTAAAGCAAAAGAAAGATTTCTATTACAGTGCCGGCTAGATATTACGATTTTAAGAAATAGGCCGCGTCTAAAAACTGCCATAACGAGTATCTTAAGTTTTTGTTTTAGAGTGGCAACCAGATATCATGATGGGGAAAAGCGGGCTTCGCCCGTTATAGATTTTTTTTTTTTTTCCAGTTTTAAGTTTTCCTACAGGTCCCTGTCTTTGAACAAGAAGTCCGGTAGTCTAAATAAGTTGTTTGACATCAGATTTTTTTTTCCGGCAGTCTAATTTAGTTGTTTAAGGAAAAGCAGTGTCCTCCCCCCCCCCCCTTCAAGTTTTTATCTTAACTGTGGGGTTCTAGAGGTTCGTTCAGTTCGAGGTTTATCTTATTCGAGGTTTATTTTTTCTATTTGCGCCACCTGGTGGCGGAAGGTGGAACTAACGTATACTGCAGCGCGTGAGCAGCACGACTGCTATACGGTGCCGCAGGCAGCGGGGACCGAAATCACCCACTCGTGGACAGCCACCCGTGAGGTATAGGAACAATAAGTCCACGAGGGGAAAAATAAACGCTACCCGACACCGATAGCACCCATCCGTTCCAACCCCCACAGCAGGAGGCGCCTGTTTATTAGATTTGAAACAATGAATATAATTACATAACAATAATAAAATATAAAAGGTAAAAAATAACAATTTTTTGCAGATTGAAAGTTAAATATAAAATATTTTCGAAGTACTATAAGTTCATGATGTCCTAAATTTATGGTATTTTAGTTCAGAAAGTCAATGGTCAGTTCAGTCAATTTTTTTTTTAATTCTTTCGTAATGAAAGAGAAATTTTTATTGAGAATATTATAATTCTCTTTTAACTTTTGAGAGTTTGAAGGATTGAAAATGATATTACGAAGGTTATATCTGAGAGTTTCGTTCTTATCAAAAGGGAAGTGATGGATCATAAGAGGGCAGCATCCGAATATATAGTGAACTGCATCTCCTTCTGCTTTATCGCATGGACATCTAGGTGAGACTCTTTTTCTTATTTTATGTAAGTATTGTGGGAAACTGCCATGGTTACTCAGATAATACGGCAGTGTTGGCTGTTTGCAGAGATAATTTGGATCGACTTTATTTATAATTTTATAGGTATCTCTGCCCTTATTACATGAGTCCCAAATGGCTTGCCAGTCAGAGATGGTTTTCTTTTTAAAATACAATTTTTCTATTGAAATGGGGAACAACAGATCTTTTCTTGATTGATATTGGTCTTGTAAGATGGCTTGCTTTGCTAGGAGATCAGCTCTTTCGTTGCCAGTATCACCCACATGAGATTTAGTCCATGTTATTATAATGGATTTATCAGGAATTTGAAGTAATTGATTGTAAATGTTTTTGATAATGTAGTTTCTAGGAAAAGCAACTTTTAATACTTCCATAGAAGAGTAACTATCTGTAATAATTAGTAGTTTATTGTAGTCGGAGGTAGAGAACCATTTTATTGCTTTATAAATTGCCATTAATTCTGCTTGATATATGTTATTCAGTGGATGATGTCGTATTGCTTCATCATGTATATTATTTCCATCTTTATATATGGTGAAAGCACTGGCTACACCCCCTGGCATGACAGAACCATCTGTGTAGGCTTCCACATCGTATTCTTTTGGATGGATGGATTTTCTATCTTCTATAATTCTGATATTTTGGACTCTGTAGTAATTGAGGAATCGATACGATTTTTCTTTCTGCATTATATTGTTAATGTTTAGCTGTGTGTTATTGATTAACAAATTTCTATTTCCTATTTTCAGTTGGTAGTACTGAAATTCATTCTGTATTTTTATTAGGATTGGTGGAGTTCCTGTAAGAAGATACAGAGCTTCGTGAGAGATAGTCCTATAGGTCCGTATTAAGTTTAATAATGCCAAACGCTGAGTTGAACGTAGTAATTTGAGGCCATCAGTATTCAAGTTTGGATACCAAATTTCGTAAGCATATAGTATTTGGCGTTCTATGACTGTTTGATACCATATTTTCAGGATGTCTGGTTTGATACCTTTATTAAAAAATCGAAATCCTCTAAATCCGTTTACAAAGTTTGCAATCTTTGTTCGAAGGTCTTTCATGTGATCTGTAAAATTGAATTTAGAATCTAACAATACGCCAAGATATTTAATATTTTTTACTACTTTTTATTTTATATTTTCTAATTTAAATCTCGGAAGTCTTCTTTCGAGGAGATTGCTACCGAAAAGCATTGATTGCGTTTTCTGAGTTGATATTTTTAAACCGAGTTCATCACAGATATTCTTAAAATGGACTATTTTGTTGTTGGTTGTAACTTCCAGATCTATTACGGTATTTCCCTCTATTGGAATCAAAAAATCATCTGCGTAAACAATAATATCTTCATATAGATTTTTATAATTTTTTATTATGTAGTTAGCTATAAGAAGCCATAAGAGTGGTCCAAGACAGGATCCCTGAGGGCATCCCTGAACCACTCTATATATTCATATTGATTTAAGCCTATACTTCTTTTGCTTATATAACTTTTTAGTAAGGTTTTGAGGTATCTGGGTAACGGGGAGTCATCAATTATTTCTGATAATTGGTGCCAGTTTATTGAATCGAAAGCACCTGTAATATCAAATGATATGATGCCCACATAAGTATGTTTTTGTAATAATTGTGCAATTTTCTCTTTAAGTCTCTCCAGAGCTGATATAGTGCTCCTGTTTTCACGGAAGCCGAACTGTTCATCTTTTAGATAGTTTATTGCTTCAAGATAAGTTAAAGTTCTATTTTTTATTAATCTTTCTAGGATTTTACCAGTCATGGGTAGTAGTGTAATTGGACGGTATGAATCAGGTTTTGATGGATCTTTGTTTTTCTTTCTAAAATAGATGACTACTCCTTTCTTCCACGTTTCAGGAAAGTGTCCAAGGTAGAGACATTTGTTATATAATAACTTTATAAGCTTCATATTATTTTTTATCAAATTTTCTAAAATTCTGCCATCTACCCGATCATATCCTGGGGCTTTCTTTTTATTTTGTTGGTTAATTATTGAATTTCTCTATGGGTAAATTTAAAATTGTTATATTCTTTTATTGATAGTGTGTTTGTGTTTTGAAATGATGATTCGAATTCTGGGCTTGTATTGTAATGGTAATGAAGTAACGTTTCTTGAATCTCTTTGTATGTATCATTTTGAGTTGAAGATTCCATGACAGAGTGCATGAGATCTGTATTTTTTAAATATTTCTGCTTCAGAATTTTAAAAGCAGTACCATACTTACTGTTTGTTTCCGAACAAAATGTTATCCAAGAATCAATTTTAGCTTTTTTAATATCTAATTTGTATTTTGCTTTGGCTTTTTTATATTTAATCTTGAGTTCTACAGAATCTGGATTTCTTTTATGTAGTTTATATATAGCATTTAGGTGGCTTCGCTGTACTTTAAGTTTGTCAGTATACCAGGATACATTAATTTCATGAGACAACTTTTTCTTTTTAAGTGATTTTTGCATGATGTTTAAAAGGATAACATTAAATTCTTCTGTCCACTTCTCTAACTCTGGAACAGAATTGACTGCTTTAAGTGTTGAAAGTAATGTTTCTTCATGTTTTTGAAACAGTTTATTGAATTTTTTAAACGTTTCATATTTGGTTTTGAAACGGTATAAATTTCTTATTGTGGGTGTGACATTCAGAGTAAAAGTAATATATCGATGGTCACTTAGTGATTTAAATGTCGAGTCTATTTTTCATGAATCTATAATATTTTTTGAATGTTCACCGCAGAGGGTCAAATCTGGTTTGCCTTTAAACTTGTCTCGCGCAAAAGAACATTCTGAATCAGGATCATTAATAATAGTTAATCTGCTCATTGCTAGATAGTCAAGTAGGATATATCCTCTAGCATTATTTCTTTTATAACCCCACGCCTGGAGGTGTGCATTGAAATCACCCCCAAGGATAAGGTTCGATGTATCTTCTATGACTCTGGTCCATTCTCGGAAGTCTTCATCAAGATTTCCACTGGGTTTTGAATATTGTGATCCGACTTTAATGAATTTTGATGACAGTGATAGGTTTATAAATACACTGTTATTTGTTTGTAGAGTCTGAATATGAATTAATAAGGGATTGGATACGAGTATTCCCGACGTCTGATTTATTGAATGGTAGAAAGAACATGAAATTGGGATTCCCGTGAAGGTGTTATTACTTTTGTGATAATCCTGAACTAAAGCTAAATCTACTTTATTTTCATGTATGTACTTCAGCAATTGGAGATTTGCAGCCTTACAATTATTAAGGTTTATTTGAACTATTTTTAAATGATTTGATGGGGTCTTGGATTCTCCGAAATAATATCTATTGTCCAATGAGATAGTCTGATTTATTATATATGTAGCATTGGTTGGAGGTTCTACAGTTGAATCTTCTATAGAGTCATCAGAGATATTGAGTGATTTTAGTTCTGAGAACATACTTTTGAAGGATCATAGGAGATAATATTTTGTTTTCGTTGCAACAATCTTTGAAAAATTGGGCAGAATCTAGAATTTGCACTATGCCTTTCAATCTTTTCAGGTTTCACTGCGGTTTTATATTCTCTTTCACAGTTGATGCAACGATGACGTTCATAATTTTCTTTTATTTTGCATGTGTCTGCTTTGTGGTTACCTGTGCAATATGCGCATGTTAAATAATAACTTCTACAATGATCAACTGTATGGCCATAACGTTGACATTTATTACACCTAACCACTGGATTGTAATATTCTATACGGCATAAATTAAAATGAATAGGTAATTTTCTTCTTGAAAATAATGCCTTCGCGTAATGTTCTTCTGCATCAAGTACTATTTGGTATGTTTTCATTTTTTGTATTTTGAGAACTTTTGCTATTCCTAGAGGAAAATTCTGTCCCAGTTCTTGATGTATCTTATCAATTACTTCAGTCTCAGTCACATCTACTGGAATTCCCAGTATAATGACTTTTTTTCTTTTAGCATCTCTAAGATCTGCTTCGGCCAAGTCTCTGAAACCTTCTATTTGATTTATAAAATCAATTAAAACCGCTGTTTTTTCGTCCGATTCTGTTTGGACTATGAGCGAGTTTTTATCTCTTCCTAACGAACATGAGATGTATTTAAATTTTTTATTCCCTTTTATTTTGTCATTTAACATGTTTCGTATTACATTAATGGGAATATTCGTTGATTGACTTCTTCTTATTATTATTGCTGATTTAGAGTACTTAAAGCAAGGTGGTTTTATAGGTTGATCGGATGTAATTGCAGCAGCATAACTCTTGAGTTGTGCTCTTTTCGATATTTCGGAATCGATTCCATCTTCCAGATGGTCTTGATTATTAACTAAGTTTTGTTGATTTTTTATGGTATGAAACATTTCTTCTATAAGTGATGTTTGGTTAATTTTTTCGGTTATTTCAATCTCTTTGCTCTGAAGTTCTTTTTCCATTTTGTCAATTATTTTTGATTGTTGAGTGATTTGAGTTTTCATTTCCTTTATTTGATGCTCTTCATCATAAATTTTTGAATTACTTTCAATTTGATTTAGGATATCTTCCAATTGATGTAGTGGAGATTTCTCTTGTGTTAAGCTCGTTAGTTCTTGCAATGTCATTGGTATACTAAGAGTGGAACTCTCTCCAGAAAGTACCTGTAAATTCAGATGTGCTGTTTCCAACTCTTCCTGAATCATTTCTTTTCCACAGTCTTCCTTACTTAAAACATTTTTATCACCACCTTCATTTTCTTTGTCTTTATCTTGTATGGATTTTCCACTGTGTATCAGTTTTTCATCTTCAATATGTGTTAGACTGTAAGAGGCATTTTGTAATTCAGTTATATTTAATGCCATTTTTGGGGATATCTCTGAGGATGGTGCCTTTAGTATATAGATATTGGTGAAATCTGTCTGTATTAGTTTAAGTCGTCTTTTTAATTCGTCTAAGTATAGGTGAACTATTGCAGATGTTCCTTTAGTGCGTTTTCTTACACCCCTTGTCAACTGCGTAATTAGATCGATAACATCTTGTGAACAACTTGCCTCTTGGCTGTCATATTCTTGAAATTCTCCTTTGTCGGTAATTTCATCGATTATCATGTTGACTATACCTTTTGACAGATGGTCGTCCTCTGTGGCATAATGTTTTGAAATTGACTTTAGGTCTATTTCTAGGCATGAGAGTTTGTTTTTGACTCCTTTTGAGTTGGTGTAGTAGCTTATATAGCTTGTATATTTTTCTAGTTTTACTATAAACCATTCCAAAAATGCCATTGGTTGGATAGCACCTTTTTTGCTTTTCTTTATATGAATATAGTATTGTTGTGCTATATCGCTAAGATTTAAATTCTTAGTGAATGCATCATTGAAAGTCAACTTTTCAGTCTGATTTTTGTCTACAGTTCTAGAGATTGAACTGATTGGGACGACGTCAACATATGCATAAGTATGAGAGGTGTCGACATATGAGTTCATTTTTATCTCAGCATGGGATTGTTGTCTATCTGAATCCACCATTCTAACTTTTATTTGCAAACTGATTAATATACCACTTTCTATGATTATAAAACTATGACTATCTTATAACTATTTTTTTTCCCTTTCCGGGAACTCCTGAAGTGAAATGTCTGATGTATCAATGTCAGACATATAACCAGTTCAATGATTTATTACTTAACTTCTCTTCACACTTATCACTAAACACTAAACTTTTAACTACTTATACCTCTAATCAATCTAGAACCAGGAATACGGGCACCCCACATATGAGGAAGAATTTTGAATTTTGAAGAAGAAAGATCAAAATAAAAGCCAAAAGAATAAGCCAAAGAAAAATGGTACCCCCACGTCCAAACCGGAAAGAACTCCCCATGCTCATACCAGGAATTTTCATGCCAGAAATAATATTCAATAATTTACAATAATAAGGAAGGACAATGCTATAGGTGTTTGTACAATTATTCTATACATGAATTACAAATTGCTATGAAATGCAAAACTGTATAATAAGAATTACCCCTATAACAATAATTGAGAAATTGAGATGTATTATTGTTGTTATAATGTTGGACTTTTTATATATAATTATTTACATTATTTGTTATAAAGAGTTATCAAAATGCCCTAAACTAAAAGTAAAAATGATTGCTCCAGACCAAAGAATCACACAGGGTCACAACTTACCTATGTGGGCCTATGCTATAGATACTCCTCGCTGCGCTTGAACTACATAGAGCTATAAAATAGAGTATGGCACTGACACCCCCCCCCCAAAAAAAAAAAAAAAAAAAAAAAAAAAAAAAA
This sequence comes from Maratus michaelseni, assembly GCA_963931845.1. Taxonomy (NCBI): domain Eukaryota; kingdom Metazoa; phylum Arthropoda; class Arachnida; order Araneae; family Salticidae; genus Maratus; species Maratus michaelseni. Next base: position 703,639 of record OZ007592.1, on the reverse strand, counting down.
AAAAAAAAAAAAAACACGCCCGCCTAAGCCGGAAGTGAAAATATCAGTGTAGTGCTTACAACCGGACCTACGAAATATGGTATTACTATTGCAATATGTTTACTATTGAATGAGTTCAGTGATGGGCTACCGGTGCCACAAGGGTTAAAACTTTAATAAAACCAAATGGCTAATAAACAACTGGTAGGACTAATTCTAAACATTATGACTAGAGGAATGATATATTACAACACTAGGACAGAAATTAAAGTAAAAAAGCTGTAAATGTTAGAGGGAAATAAAAATGGGAGGAGGGAACTGCTGCCGGCGGGGACAGTGTAAGGGGGAGTCACTAGAAGGAATGTGCAGAAAGAAACTCTGTTATTTACTTAAGAACAGTGAAAAGTTTAAAGAAAATAATAATGTGCCCCTCCCTGCCCCCATAGCCGGTCCCCTATATGAGATAGAGAAAAACCGATGATGCCAAAAGATGCAGCGTAAAAAGTTCCCTAGGCGCTGGGGAGCTAAATTGGAAAAATTCTAAGCTCTATCTCCCATAGGAAGGGAGAAAAGTGGAGAAAACCAAATTTCGATGTTGGTAAAAAAAAAAAAAGAAAAATGCTGATAATTGGATGTAAGACCCAAGTACTGCGAGCAAACCAAGGGTTAAAACAGATTATGAGTATTACATTTCTTAATGATAAAGTACCTCACATAAGCCCCCCATTGTATTTCTATTTGCTATGTTTACTATTGAATGAGTCAGTGATGGGCTACCTGTGCAACAAGGGTTAAAACTTTAAGAAACCAATTGGCTAATAAACAGCTGGTAGGACTAATTCTAAACATTATGACTAGAAGAATGATATATTACAACACTAGAACAGAAATTAAAGTAAAAAAGCTGTTAATGTTAGAGGGAAATAAAAATGGGGGGAGGGAACTGCTGCCGGCAGGGACAGTGTAAGGGGGAGTCACTAGAAGGAATGTGCAGAAAGAAACTCTATTATTACTTAAGAACAGTGAAAAGTTTAATGAAAATAATAAAGTGCCCCTCCCTGCCCCCATAGCCGGTCCCCTATATGAGATAGAGAAAAACCGATGATGCCAAAAGATGCAGCGTAAAAAGTTCCCTAGGCGCTGGAAGGGAGAAAATTGAAAAAAAAAACACAAATTCAAAATAGGTAAAAAAGAGAAATACTATTAAAACGATGTTAAACCTAAAATACTGTGGGCAAACCGAGGGTTAAATCAGATTATGATTACTACATTTCTTGATGATAGAGTATTTCTCATAGACCCCCTTGCTATCCAAAAGTTTTACAAAAACAAAGTTTTTTCTTTCCCTTTCCTTTCAAGAAATATTCAATGCCCCCTTAATAAACATATTATTCAAGAACCCTTGTAATATATAACAACCATGTTTATACTCTTAATCAAATTCCATGTTACTTCAGTGATTAAATATATTAATCCATAACATTGTATATTTATTACTAAATACTGAACCTAGACCTTAACATATTAACAGAAACCTTTAAAATCCCATAATCCCTTATAATGAGTCCCAATTGGTCTACACCAAATTAACCAATGTGTAACTACTGTAATCTAGACCCCATGTCCACCCTAGAACTTAAAATTCATTATTTCTTATTGATCAAATGTTTATTTGTATTCCTTTAATATATATTTCCCACAATTCCACCTTGAAAACCAATCTCTGTTTTGAAACTGGGCTATATATTTACCCAGAATCCTAACTTTATTTAGATGCTTCTTGGGTCTGTAAACAATGCTGTATTTTAATAACTAAACTCCCTAATACCATAAGGCAAACTAACTCTACACTAAGGTCTGGAGCTAATCACTAGAGATATTTACAATTGAATACTGAGTGACAACTCAACACTACGGAACTTTAAAAATGAACCGAAAGTAGCAGCCAAAAAGAAATGGCGTGATGATACTGCAAAGGCATCCATCTTGGATAGCACAGAATTTCATAAAGAATTTTTTACTTTAAATATTTATAATACACTTCATATCCAACCAATTTAAAAAATGAAGACTTTTTATGTACAGCATTTAATCCTACACTAAAATTCAACGTCAAGAGCCGGAGGTTCGTTCAGTTAGAGGTTTATACTATTGTATGTGCAATTTAAGGGATTATCCGGTGCCGAAGGCAGCGGGGACCAGGGTCGGAACGACTGCTATACGGTGCCGCAGGCAGCGGGGACCCGAGCCGTAGGTTCGTTCAGTGACAGGTTTATACTATTCTATGTGCAATTTAAGGGATTATCCGGTGCGTGCGTAGCACGACCGGTATACGGTGCCGAAGGCAGCGGGGACCAGGGTCGGAACGACTGCTATACGGTGCCGCAGGCAGCGGGGACCGAAATCACCCACTCGTGGACAGCCACCCGTGAGGTATAGGAACAATAAGTCCACGAGGGGAAAAATAAACGCTACCCGACACCGACAGCACCCATCCGTTCCAACCCCCACCGCAGGAGGCGCCTGTTTATTAGATTTGAAACAATGAATATAATTACATAACAATAATAAAATATAAAAGGTAAAAAATAACAATTTTTTGCAAATTGAAAGTTAAATATAAAGAGCCGGAGGTTCGTTCAGTGACAGGTTTATACTATTATATGTGCAATTTAAGGGATTATCCGGTGCGTGCGTAGCACGACCGGTATACGGTGCCGAAGGCAGCGGGGACCAGGGTCGGAGATTAGTTCAGTTAGAGGTTTATACTATTCAAATTAAGGGATTATGCAAATTATGGGAGTATCCGGTGCGTGGTAGCACGACCGGTGTACGGTGCCGAAGGCAGCGGGTACCCGGGTCGGAGGTTCGTTCGGTTCGAGGGGGATGCGAGCCGGAGAAAACAAAAGTTTCGAGGCACCGATGTAAATTAGGGGCCCGCTGGCGGGCGAAGCCAGCTAGTCAGTGTATAATAAAAGTATATACATAATGAACGTCACATTTAAGATGAATAACTGAAATATTTGTTTGATACTGATTAATAATAAGCTTGAATATCAGTTACAAACAAGATGTGAGTTTTCTGCTAAAATTCACGTCATTATTGCCAGGAAAAGAAAATTAACAAGAATTATATCATTGAAAAGAAATTTCTCTGGGATCAAAGTGACGTCATAATAAAACGGGATTTTTTAAATGTGTTTCAAATGGAGCGTGTATCAATTTCATACATTAATAATCACTGGGTACAGTGAAAGAATAGAGAGGTAATGAACCGTAAAATCAGTTTGCAATATGAAGCCGGTTATCGCTCAAATCATTAGGCCCAAGGGCTGACTTCATTGGATGGAGAGAGGCTGCACGTGGAACAATGACTGGATTCATTGGACGGGGAGAGGTTTTCAAAGCAAGCCGCCAATTGTTTGGGCCGACTGTAGGGTTACATTTTCAGCATCACGCCAAACATGAACATTTCATCTCTATTTATTCTCTGAACTCTGTGATTCAGAACCATGTTCTGTAATTCAGAACATGTTCTCTGATACAAGCATCAGTAAGATTATTAGGAAAAGAAAATTGAACACATGTCTATTAAGTTAAAATCTGACTGTGTGTATTTCGAAACTACTCCTCTTAATGCAATTAGAGTTACTTAACACCGGTTATCATTGATTCGAGGATGTCATATAAACTCTGAGAATTTAAAATTTTGAATTAGATTCCGAGATATTAATATTTTTTTTTGTAAATTTTAACGAAATTTTTCTAAAAATGGTACTTAAATTACTCCATTTTTGTGGATAAAAAAGGAGAAATAAAACGGATTAATATATTTTTATGCTATTTTCTCATTAAAACTGACAAAAATTATTTTATTTTCAATTTGAATAGTTGGTGAAAAAAAAATCTTGATTACAGTAAAATTTCCGAAAAATAAAAACATATTTCCACGTATTCAAACTTTATGAATCAATTTATTCTGCAGAGCAAAAATCGCCTGTCAGCATATTGTCAAGAAATCAAGATTTGTTTCAGCTATAGATTAAACCAAGGACACAAATTTGCTGTTACATGCAAACGTAACACTTGCAATTGCAAAGCTTTTTGCAACCCCAAATTACATGCAAACGTAACATTTACATATAATTTGCACCCAAATTAATTTTAATTTGAACCGTAATAAATGTTAATTTGCAATGAAAATTACATGCAAAAGTAATGTTTACATATAATTTTGGGTTGCAAAAAGCTTTTCAATTTAAGTGTTACGTTTGCATGTAATTTTGGGCTGCAAAAAGCTTTGCAATTGAAGCTCCTTGCATTTAGGTGTAGAACTATTCATCCCTATTCACAAGAATTGAATTTAAAGAAAAAGTATATGCTATTTCCAATGAATTATTTTTAAATGATGGCTGTTAAAACGTTTCTCAAAGTCGTTAAAAGTAAAATGGTTTATCAGGTAAAATTGGCATTTCTTTTTACCCAATTCGTCGATTTACACGATTTTATTTGGCCGTCCTTTTTCCATTGGTTGCAGTTTCCTTTTCGCGGTTATTTTGGCACAAAATTTTACCTTTTTAAAACTGATTTATGTCAAGGCCCCTATAACAAAGAAATATCGTATTTTCTTCTATGAAATGTGATAAACAGTTAGTTAATTATTTACGTTTTTAATTATCGGGAGTGAAATATTTTGCTTGATTAGTACATTTATTTTTCTTTAATGTTACGTGAACGAAGTCACGGTTAACAGCTAGTAATATTATAAATCTGATTGTGTGCAAATGTTAGGCTGAAGCCAGCGTCAAAATGAAGCATTTAATTATCCTGTATCGTTGCATATAAGTTGATTATAACCCTCAAATGAACATAGAATGGTTTTTGTTTATTTTATTTCAATATTTTTCTTAATAATTCAAAATTTCATTATTTTCATAGAGAATAAATGGATATTTTTTCGTATATTTTAAAATGGTTGGTTGGTTTGGTTAGTTGGGCCCAAAGGGCCCGGTTTTGCAGCTTTTTTTTAAAATGGTTAAATTTATTTTACCGTTGCTAATACTTTATCGTTGCCAATATAAAATAAAACCCCTGAGAAATAATTTTTAATCAACAATTTATTTTCAAGTGAAAAATTTCCACGTGAAAAATGAAAATGAAATGAATTATTTAAGAATTAAACAGAATTAAACAGAATATGAAATGATGTCATATTAGAAACAAAACGTGCGTTTCCAAATATTTTATAATAATACAAAGTGCATAAATACGAGTAAGTATGGAAAGCAAGCGAATATGATGTCATATATAGAAAAATAAAACAGATTTGTTTTGATGTTGAAATAAAATGATCTTGGGTTATCAAATTATTTGTGATTAATTTCTCTTTTTTTTCTTTTTCTTTTTGACATGAAAGGAATTATTTTAAATGTACGTAATATATGTATTTTAAATGTATGTGTTGTAAATTAAAGTTCTGTGTTATGAGTGAAAGATTTATATTTTTAATGAATTCAATACGAATGATGGGATAGGTTGGCGATTTATCGTCTGCTCACGGCTAACATAAAGGTACCATATTTTTAATTTAAATTTTAAAAAGTAAAAAAAAGTTTAAAAAAAAAAATTGGATGGCAAATGTCAATGATATGCATCACAAAATTATCCGTATCGAAAATCAGAAAATCTTAATAAAAATAACTATATTTTTTAAAAGAAAGTTGCTTTTCTCATAAAAGCTAAAGATTTAATATGATTGTGTCGAAGTAACAGCATTTTTCCTCTATCATTTTCGCACAATCGAAACACATTTGTAAATCGTCGTTTCGAACCGGAATTTAATTTTACATTTCTTTTGGTTTTAAAATAGGAAAAACTTTGTTGTCGTTTTTAAATATAGCTTTTTTTAAAGTTGTTTCATAATAGATTTTTGTAAAGTCTTCTAGGATAAGAAAAATTGCATAGATTTTAAAGCAATGTTTAAGTAAAATTACAATATTTTTTAAACTTAAAAAACAACGATGTTATCGAAAAGAAAATCGATTTTACCAACAAATTCGCGTAATGCAAAAGCAAAGAAGAAATCAAAAAGTAATGAATTTTTTCTTCCAGCCGAATTGCGTAAACTTGAACAAGCCGATCGTGCCAATTCATTACATTATAAACGTGAAAGCGCGTTCTATATAGTAGAATCTGTTTTACATATAGGTAGAAAATTTCCGAGAATAACAAGGTTAGGGGTCTGTAATTAAATCCATAGTCAATTTGCTTTTTTTTTTTTATCAAGTGAAATTTGGCGCAAAATTAAATACATTGTTGTAACCAGATATGTTTTTGGCGTGGTAAACACTTAATGGTATTTTAGATGATCATTTCCCCGCTCACCTTTGATGCCAACTATGACTGTAAAACATATTAAAAACTATTAGCCGATAATTTTCTAATTTTCTTATTGCTTCATTATGGTTCATACTTTAAACCTGAATCGGTCATGCCATTGTCGTTCAATTTTTATTCCTAATCATAACCCTAATCGTATCCTATCCTAATCCTGATAATAACTTTAAAGAATATTCTTTGACAGGAATATGTAAATTAAATCAATATCCATAAATGGAATGAATGAAAAATAGAATAAATAGAAATGGCAAAATAAAATAACAAGAAAGTACATTTATTCGACACCTAACCCTAGATAAAGAGTAAAAAATTTCAAGCGCATGAAATAAATTAAAATAATCCTATATATACTAACAAAAATATGTAAATTTAGATAATCAGATTTGTGTCGTCGGTATTTATTTGCTAATAGTGTTCTTGACGCGATAGAGAAAATATCAAGGTTAAATTGGGCAGAATTTAAAGTACTTTCTAGCAACCTTTATTTACATTTTAGAATCGCATCAGATTGTTATATCTTTGTGAAATATCTATCAATGTATAAAATCCACAAGCAGTTTGTTCACTATTTACACCACTTAGCGTGAAACACTTAATTTAATATATACATAAACAAGATAATGTAGTAAGAAATATATAACATATGTCTATGCAAATAAACAATATAATAATGCCCATTTAGCAATGCACACATATACAAATTGTACACCAAATAACACCTAAAATGCACTGTTGTATAGAAGAATTCTGCCAGTGTTGTTTTTCGTTTCACGAAAAGGAATTCCTCGATTTTCACGATTTTACTAGGTCCTCCTTTTTTCATTAGTTGCAGTTTCATTTCCGCGATTGTATATATTATTTGGCATGAACTTTCACTTTTTTAAGACAGGGTTATGTCAAGGCCCCTATAGCAAAGAAATATCTTATGGTCTCCTATAAAATGTGATAAAGCTTTGGTTAAATATTTATGTTATTAATTATCAAGTGAAATGTTTTGCTAAATTAATGCATTTATTCTTTTTTTAATGTTACGTGAACGAAGTCACGGGTAACAGCTAGTAAGGGAATAAATAGAATAAAAATGTTGTTGCCGTTTGTGATAAAATGTTTTTCTTTATTTTAGAAAAAAATGAAATAATAAAGCGCAATTAAATAATCTCTAATTATTTGCATGCGAGGTAAAAGAATTATCGTAATACCCCGCTACAGCTTGTTGGTATTGCAGCGTGGCGTCCGTAATATGCATATCTCACATTGCAGTAAAGGGGGGTGCCGGGAGGAGGGGATGTTCAAGTGTTCTTCAGAAAATGACTAATTAGGAGGACTACTATGCATCTTTAAAAATTTGTTCGTTTGGTTAAGCTATGAACTTAATTACAAATTGGCTAAAACTATTATTCGGAAATAGTGGTAACTACTACACATAAATTTACTTTAATGTTATAGAGGGTGACTATTAAGTTAATTATAATGTTTGTAATCAATTGCGTTGAAATCGGAAAGATAGTTGCTGAGTTATGAAAACGGGGCATAGTTAGAGAAAAAAAAAACCTTGAAGGAGGTGCCGGGGAGGAGCGAATGTTTAAGTTCACTTCAGTAAATTACTAATTAGGAGGACCACTATGCATCTTTAAAAATTCGTTCGTTTGGTTAAGCTAGGAACTTAATTAGAAATTTGTCTTAGACTGTTATTCGGAAATAGTGGTACCCGCTACTCACAAATTTATTTTAATGATTTAGTTGATTATTAAGTTAAATATGATGTTTGGAATCAGTTGCACTGAAATCGGAAAATTAGTTGCTGAGATATGGAAACAGGGTACAATTAGACAAAAAACCTTGTGGGAGGGGCCGGCGGGAGCGGATGTTCAAGTGCCTTTCAGCAAATGATAAATTAAAAGAGCCACTGTATGCATCTTTAAAGATTGATTCATTTGGTTATGCTAGGAACTTAATTTGAAATTTGGCTTAGACTATTATTCGGAAATACTGGTAACTGTTTTCTAGAAGTACACCCTGAAGCTATGACTGCTGATTTTTATGATAATTTAGCAAAATGGAACTGGTTTGGAGAAGTTCGACAAATAATTACCTCAGTTCTGGAAATAAAGCACAGTTACAGAAAAAACCTAGAGGGTGGGGCCGTGAGGAGGCACGCGGTCAAGTGCTCAACAACAAATCACTAACTTTGACTGTTGGCATGCATAACTGAATACTGGCTCTGTACTTTTATTAGGAACATAAATTTAATTTTTACGAAAATTGTTATTCTAAAATAGCGGTCTCATCTATATAAAACAGCGATTAAACGTTACGGGTGAATAATTTTTTTTTTTAAATTTGTTAAATGTAATTAGTTCAGTTGAAATCAGAGCAGTAGATTTGGATTTATTAATAAGGAGCGTCAATTAATGAAAAAGCCGCCGCCAGGTGGCGCGCGGCCAAGTAAAATATATGTGATATTTAATAAAAAGTCGTTTACCCCTACCACTCCCCATCCCCCGCAAATTTAACAAATAATCTGTTAAATAAAATTTTCTGTATTAATAATCTCTATCATACTAATATATGTCATGTAAACAAAAACCTTAAACCCAGCTAATTATCATTCATTAAGTCGATAAAATGTTTTAAAATTAAGTTTTTAGCATTTGGCAACGGTCAATAATTTAGTTGATTGTTTACATCTCATATAATCTCTGATCCATCGATTTTAAACACTCGACTGAGAATTGCAATCATCCCTACCTTGATTTATTTAATTACTTCTGTGGAGATTTTATACAACCAACCAACCGATAAAAAAGCCGATATAAAACCAGATATAAAAGCGTGTTTTTGATGAGATCTCTTTGTGGATAGATTTTAATTAATATTTAATCTATCAAAAATCTATTTAAAATTTTTGAATTTTTTGCCCCGATATGTTCATGGGCCCCCTACCAGGTACCCGTGTGCAAAATTTCCTAGCCCTGCGCCCTGTGGTTTTCGAGTTTTTGAGGTTACATAGATACGCGAACGGTTTTTAACAGTATAGATATGTTATGCGTTTTCCAAATTGTTTACTTAGATGTTATCTTTCAGCTTATTAAACGGTATGATTTGTAAAATTATTTTGGAAGCGTTGGAAAGTGCTACATAATCTATGCTTGACGCATAATTTTTCGTTCTTGTTTAACTTTGGAAAAAAAAAAAATTATTTTTTTATATTTATGTTACATTTCTACGTTGTTTTTATATTGATGTATTTAAAATCTGTCTTGCATGACAAAAGATTTTTAGTCTAGAGATTATTTCACATTTCTGTTCTCTATTTTAAATAACATAGCCTTGCCTAGTGTTTCTATAGGTCATTATTTAAAGACACAGAATTCTGCTCTTTTTAAAATCAGTAAAATGTACTCTGCCTCTTTTTAACGTAGTGAGATTTCTGCGCAAAGATTTCTTATAAAATCCTTATCTGAATTGCAGTACTTCGAAATCTGTGTGCCCAAGATCTTGCAATAATTATAGAACTTTCTTATTTCTTTAGGAAAAACAGGTTATTCAATCGTGTTGTGATTTTTAAATTTATAAAAATAATTAGAAATTAATGTTTCTTTATTCATTATACATAAAAATTACAACTTCTTCTTTCTTCTACAGTGAACACCAAGTCTTGGTAGCAGAGTTTTTTTTTTTTTTTTTTTTTTTTTTTTTTTTTTTGGGGGGGGGGGGGGGGGGTTGTTCATCTCACGACACCCTATTACTCCCGCTCCGTTGTCTGTCCGTCACAGAGCTATTCTCAGAAACTATGTAACTTGCAGAGTTGAAAGTTTGTGTATATAGCTGAATACCGGCTATAAAGAGCTCAAAATATTAAAATTTGAAAAATTCGTATTATTTTTAAAAATAGAGATAAAAAACCAAAATTCTATCAGCCTTTTCCTATTAAATTTAAACATTTTTCGTTATAGCAGATGCCAAAAACTAAAAATCCACGATGAAATTCTTTCTGCATTAATTAATTTTCTATCAGACGATTTCCACGTGAAAAATGAAAATGAAATAAAAAGTTTCACCCATTGAAAAAAATATTAATCTATACTAATATTATAAAGAGTAAAGATTGTTTTTTTGTTTTGTTTGTTTGTTTGTAGGGGGTAATCTCTGGAACTACCGAACCGATTTCAAAAGTGATGGTGGCAAATTGATGGTGACAACCCCTGGTCCAACATAGGCTATATTTTATGTCGGTGCCACTACCCCAGGGGGGTGCAGGAGCGAAAAACGTTCTAAAATTGCAATCCTTTCTATACTGAAGCAGCTAGAAATTTGAAATTTGGCGTTGTAGTTACTTATAAGATGTAAATGCTCTCTAAGAACAAAATAAAAAAAACTCGAAATTTAAAAGGGTGAAATGAGCGAAAAGCGTTCTAAAAACATTCTAAATTACAATTTCTATGGAATCTCTAGAACTACCGAACCGATTCGAAATTTGGCGTTGTAGTTACTTATAAGATGTAAATGCTCTCTAAGAACAAAATAAAAAAAAACTCGAAATTTAAAAGGGTGAAATGAGCGAAAAGCGTTCTAAAAACATTCTAAATTACAATTTCTATATGGAATCTCTAGAACTACCGAACCGATTCGAAATTTGGCGTTGTAAGTTACTTATAAGATGTAAATGCTCTCTAAGAACAAAATAAAAAAAACTCGAAATTTAAAAGGGTGAAATGAGCGAAAAGCGTTCTAAAAACATTCTAAATTACAATTTCTATGGAATCTCTAGAACTACCGAAACGATTCGAAATTTGGCGTTGTAGTTACTTATAAGATGTAAATGCTCTCTAAGAACAAAATAAAAAAAACTCGAAATTTAAAAGGGTGAAATGAGCGAAAAGCGTTCTAAAAACATTCTAAATTACAATTTCTATGGAATCTCTAGAACTACCGAACCGATTCGAAATTTGGCGTTGTAGTTACTTATAAGATGTAAATGCTCTCTAAGAACAAAATAAAAAAAACTCGAAATTTAAAAGGGTGAAATGAGCGAAAAGCGTTCTAAAAACATTCTAAATTACAATTTCTATGGAATCTCTAGAACTACCGAACCGATTCGAAATTTGGCGTTGTAGTTACTTATAAGATGTAAATGCTCTCTAAGAACAAAATAAAAAAAACTCGAAATTTAAAAGGGTGAAATGAGCGAAAAGCGTTCTAAAATCATTCTAAATTACAATTTCTATGGAATCTCTAGAACTACCGAACCGATTCGAAATTTGGCGTTGTAGTTACTTATAAGATGTAAAATGCTCTCTAAGAACAAAATAAAAAAAATCGAAATTTAAAAGGGTGAAATGAGCGAAAAGCGTTCTAAAAACATTCTAAATTACAATTTATATGGAATCTCTAGAACTACCGAACCGATTTGAAATTTGGCGTTGTAGTTACTTATAAGATGTAAATGCTCTCTAAGAACAAAATAAAAAAAAACTCGAAATTTAAAAGGGTGAAATGAGCGAAAAGCGTTCTAAAAACATTCTAAATTACAATTTCTATGGAATCTCTAGAACTACCGAACCGATTTCAAAAGTGATGGTGGCAAATTGGTGGTGACAATCCCTGCTCCAACAGCCTCTTTAATAAAAAACTTTGCGTTTCTGACGACTGGGTTTTTCGCTAATTGTTGCCACAAATTAATCTTGGAAAATGAAACATTTGAAGTTACTGAAAAAAAATAGTAGCTCTAAAAGTATTTGTCAGAAAATTGTTAGGCAAACTGCGTTTGAAAGGTAAAAAATTGTATTTTTCTTGATATAAATTTCAAATCTAATGATTATGCTATTTTTCAAATATTGAATTTGAAAAATTACCAAATTTCACAATGGAGTACCATAGCGAAACCTTCATGCGTAAAAAGATACGGATAAGGGCGACGTGTCCTTGCGTGTATATTGGCACGAGTCACAAATTATAGTAGCCTTATTATTCTGTTAAAATGTAAAAGTGAATTATGAAATGTCAATATTTTGTTGGATTAAAAGTTCGTTATAAGAAACTGACCAGCGTAGCGGGCGTAGCTTGCTAGTATGAAATAAAAATGATCGACGTCATAGTGGTAATAAAGCGGAAATTTTCCATTCCTCAATATTTTCTCAATAATACAAGGAGTATGTGTATGTACACAAAGCCGATGAATATCACGTCATTAGAGAATTAAAACGAAAATCTGACGTCCTATTGGAAGGTTAACGAATTTTTCAGATGTTTGAGAATAATACATAGCGCGTATCAATATGAATCATGATAAAAATCCGATTATGGAAATATTCGCATATTTTAACATTTTGAAGGTGTACAACATGTTTAATTTTGAAATTATTTTTTTTTTAAATATCGCATTTAATCCGCATGACAAAATATAATAGTGGGCTTAGCCCGCTATCGGTCTGGTTTAGATATTCGAAAAAAAAGAAAAAAATAGACCGGTAATTTTTTACTTTATAAAAAACATGACTTTTTCGTTGTTGTTGTTGCTAAATGAAATTTATTTTGATTTATTAAAGAAAGGATAAAGGGTTTTGAAAAGAATATTAAACGAAACCCTTTGAGCGATCTTCGATCACATCTACCCACTTGTTTATTCTTGTCCCCTCCCCTTGATTTTGTCCTGCAAGACCAAAAATAAAGAAAACAATGCGATGACATATCAGTTGTAGTTTGTGCTTTTTGTTTTTATACCGGATTATTAATTTCTATTGCAATGGGACCTTTTGCGACCAGCTCCATCTGTTGCACTTCGCAGTGACTCCTGAATTGAATTGAAAGTTTTGTACAGAACTGAAATGAAGTGGTAAACTTTTTAGAACGTTCTTGCTTGTTGTGTTGAATTTGAACGGGGTTGTGTCCAGTGTTGCCAGATTAGGGATTTTTTCCGAATTTTGTCCGATTTTGAACCTTTAGGGGAATTTTTTGGGGACAAGTAATTCATGGGGAAATTTTGGGTGACTACCAAGATATTTGGGGAAAATCTGGGGACTTTTTTTCATTATTTCACATAAAGTTTAATTTTAGTCCTTTAACAACACTGGATCTGCCTAGATTTTAAATGAGGAAAATGAAAATAAAATACGGAAATATCAATCATTATTCTTGTGGTCGTTTATAACATTTCCATAGTTTTTTAAACCCTTTGTGTACATCTTTAACGTTCTGAGAACGGAAGTTCTATTATTACTTTTTGTATGTTTTTTTTTTTTTTTTTTTTTAAGCTGTAATTCTTCTAAATTTTTCTATTATAGTAGTACGCTAAATTCTGAATAATTAATGTCATAAAGCATTATTGCCCTTTTTAACACTTTTCCAACCTAGTTGAAAAGTGTTTATGACTTCGGTTTGTCTGCCGTCTGTCCGTGCTCTAACTCCCGTCAATAGGCTCGGATTGCCCTGCAAGTTTTATATGTTATGGTCGTTATCTATAGCATGTTTCCTATTTCAACTGAAGTGTGTAGCACTTACAGTTTTCTTACAGGGACACTCAAAAGAGTTCCTTTACAGGACGGTCTATGGGGAAAAATCATGTGCAGTTTATTTTAATGATGTGACACAATTTCAAACACATTGTAATGGATATAGATCACTAAGGTGCATTACAAGAAGCTTAATATGGAATAGGGTGTGCAGGAACAGTCAAAAGAATTCCGTTACATTGCGGTCGATGTCGATGGAGAAAAATCGTTTGCGGTTTAATTAAATAAAGTTTCACTATTTTAAACGCATTGAAATCGACTTAGATCACTAAGGTGCATGACAAGAGGCTTACTACAGAATAGTGTGTGTAGAGCAGTCATCGTTCATGGATAGGGCCACATAAAAGAATTCTCTACTGTCTGTTAACAATCATTCCTGGAAGTGCGTTTCAAGTTGCTCACTTTTTGTCTATTACTGGGTGTGTATAAATTCTGTAGATCCTATACAGGGCAGCACAAAAGTTCGCGAAGGCATTTCCGTTTATCGACATAAACTCCAGAAGGAGATTTTTAAAATGTGCTACGCGTTTCCTAACCAAACTAAAATTTAGCATCCAATGTAGTATGTATACAAATCTATAGATCCTATACAGGGCTGAATAAAAGTATTCGGATATTTTTCCGAATATTGTATAGGTTGGAAATTCCTGAAATGACGTTTTTAAATAGGTTATGCGTTTTCCAAATTGTTTACTTAGATGTTATCTTTCAGCTTATTAAACGGTCATGATTTGTAAAATTATTTTGGAAGCGTTGGAAAGTATTACATATAATCTATGCTTGACGCATTATTTTTCGTTCTTGTTTTCCTATCATTTTGAATATATGTTTTTTTGTATTTTCATCAAAACAAATTGTAACGGAAGTAGATGAGATTTTAAATTCATCGGATGTCTGCTAAACACACATAAATATGATTTGACACGAAGATTTTACGATAATCAATTAAATATAAGAATTTAAATGTTTATTTTTTTTTTAAATGGGGAATTCTTTCAAAAAATGATTTGATTTGGGGAAAAATTTTCAGCATAAATTAGTTAAATATTTTTGAAAATAGTAAATTTAAAATGGAATAGTTACTTTTTTGGGTAGAAACTGAGTTGGGGGCTTTTTCGGAAAAAAACACTGTTTTGAGGAAAATTTCAGAAATGTTGGTGAAATTGACTGGCAACACTGTATGTGTCTCCGGTAGTTTAAAAAGATGCTTTCTGTTGTGCATAATGTGAAATAGGTGTTTTAAAGTTTACAATTTTAACTGGTATCTTATTTAATTATGAGCACATTTGACAGATAGAATTTTAACTTTATTTTATTTTATTTTTTGATTCAGTGTTAAAAGTAAATTGTTTCTGTTTTCAATTATTTGATTTTCAGTTTTGTTGTAAGTGAAGAGAGAGAGAGAAAAAAAAACATTTAGAATATTGTTTTATTTTCATGTTTAGTGCAATATATATTGTATTTTTTAATATATATTAAGTCTGAAAACATTTTTAATCAGCGGTAAATTGATCATTTTGAAATTATTTTGACATTGTTTGATTATTTTGAAATATCAGTATTTGTGAAAATATCACAAACCTCGATATTGATTCGTTCATTTCTATTTATTATCATGCCAGTCATGTCCATTGAAAATTGTTTCTATTTTATTGGCTTGGTTTTATACTTTTAAATTTTTATATCGAGCCATTTATCAAACAATTTTGCATTTAATTGTAACGAAAAAATGGCATCAACAAAGTTATGATAAAATAAACCCATTGGACACTATTCCCGTGACGTCACAATAAATAGGAATATTTATTCGCTTATAAAACACGCGGATAAATATTTTTACCGAAATTTAACTTGCAAATTAAAAAATTCAGCCAAAAAGCCACGTGCTTTTAATATTTATTAGCCACACACAGGGTGGCTTATTCTTTCCGACAACAGTAAAAAAAAAAATAATAATAAATAAAAAACAGTTAAAAAATTTATAATTGTTTATAAATTTGATCATAGAAACTCGACAGAGTTTCTCGCCAAGTATAAGAAACAGCAATGCATTGAACCGTAAATGAAAGGAATTTCCGCCAATGGATGCCAAACGATTTTACAAAATTTTTTTAGCACGGATGGGACAAAACGGGTTTTTGACACATCTATATCTCGCGTTCTATTTATGATAGAAACAAAATTCTTGATTCTATGGAATGGGGCCTGCCAAGTGACTAAGAAATCAAAAATAAAGCAAAATCCGACGAATAGGTTTTCAGTAAATGCGATTTTAAAAGTGCTGTTTTTTGCACTTTTTAAATCTTGTTCAGACCAAAACTGTTGACAGGGCTACAGCAATGTGCAATTATCGGATTTTTACTCGGTTTACGTCATTTGAATTGTTTTTATGAGTAGTTCAAACCTTTGTAAGTTTCATGTAAAAATATTAATTAGTTTTTGATTTATATCAATTTAAAGTTAATTATTCCTATACTTAACATAGAGCAAAAAACTGTTGACAGGGCTACAGCAATGTGTAATTATCGGATTTTTACGCGGTTTACGTCATTTGAATTGTTTTTATGAGTAGTTCAAACCTTTGTAAGTTTTATGTAAAAATATTAATTAGTTTTTGATTTATATCAGTTCAAATTTTTTTATTCCTATACTTAACATAGAGCAAAAAAATAATAAATGACCCAACTCTTTTAGGAATGGTTGTATACACATGATATTAAGATATGTTATTACAGTCGACCCAAGTATGCTTCCTATTATAAAAAAAAGAGTAACATTTAAGATTCGCTTGCAGGGTCTCACAAATGATCTTTTGATATAGTGCTAAAGAGTTGTGTAATTATCCGATTTTTACGCGGTTTGCAGCATTTGAATTATTTTTATGAGTAGTTTAAATGTTTAATATTTCGTGTAAAAATATTAATTAGTTTTTTTATGTATACCACTTTAAAGCGATTTATTCCTATACTTAAGATGAAGCAAAGAAATATTAAATAGTTTAACTCTTTTCAAAAGGAACGAACATATGCGCATGATGTTAAAATATGTTACTACAAACGACCTAAGTTAGCTTCCTATTGTAAAACAGAATTGTAGAATTTACTGTTCGTTTACAGGGTAACTCAAAAGATTTTTTAATAAGACTAAATAGTTGTGTAATTAGTGAAGTTTTACGTTGAAGTACTTGATTCCTGTACTTAACACAGAGAAAAAACAATAGTAAATAGCATAACTTCTGTCAAAGTGGCTATACACATAAGATATTCAAGTATGTTACTACATCCGATTCATCAAAACTGTCTATTGTAAAGCAGTGTTGAACCATATACGTTTCGTTTACAGAGTCTCTTAGAAGATCTTGATTACATTACAACCGATGTATATTTACTTAGTGAGATGTATTTTAATGATTTTATACTGTTTCAATCTCTGTAAGGTTTTATTATCTTGCTTTAAAATTTAATACGAGTTCATTTTGTCCGCATGAAAGCTCGTCGATCTTAAGTTCTAAATCTATTAAAATATAGTATTTTCATCGAAAAAAAAAACTGCGTTTATTTATAAATATATAATTCTAGCGTATCAGGAAATGATTGAAATAGCGATTACAAAATTCATACTTTACATTCATGCGCTGAGTAATAGAATATGTAAAAATGCAGCAGCCCGGTACCTCACTCGACAGGAACTCTATCAGCACCTTGAAGTGTGTTTGTCGGAAGATTGGGAAAGAACATGGCAAAATTTTGACGTGGATAAGCTAATTGTCGAATTTGAAGAAGAAGAAGAAGAAGTGGAGGTCGACGAGTCAGAAGTAGACCTGAGTGCGACACACACGTTGTTCACCGACGATCGCTGTATCTGCTTAGCACCCGGTGAAAATCAAATACCTAAGTCCTAAAGTTAATTATTCCTATACTTAACATAGAGCAAAAAACTGTTGACAGGAACTTGAAAATTGAAAGTCTTTGATGAAAATGCCGAACAACTGTCCTTTCCGACTATTTACTGTGGGAAAGTGAGGCACCTTAAAAAGAAGTACACCTACACCAAAATCGCCAATTCAGAAATACGAAGGTCGGATCGACCCGATCATTTGCTGTACACCTACAGTAAATTTAATCACTTTCGTCTTAAGAATGCTATCGACATTTCCGTTCGGAAAAAGAAATCACTGGATGGAAGACTCACGGCCGAAAATTTGCTCGATGAAAGTTTTGTGAACGACCTTATTCAACACGACGACAGCTACAAATTCCTCAAAAACATAAAAAATGCACCTGCTCATTGGGAGAACGAGAAGAAACGTGTGTATGCCGCAATGCGACAGTGGGGAACCCGACTCTATTTGTCACTTTGTCTGCGGCCGAGCTGCAGTGGTTTGAATGGATGCAGGCATTATCTTTGAACGTCGACATTTTGACGAGGGAGGAATTTGAAAATGAAAAAATGTTTACCAAAGAAAAGAAGTGCGAATTCATTCAAAAAGATCCCATGAACCACGAGAAGCTGGCTTATACTAACAAACACCTTTTTCTTTTTTGACGAGTTAAGACTTGGCTGAAAAAATCTCAACGATAAAAGCCGTGGGTGGCCAATCTATATTCTGCCGTAAGGTAGAATTTTCCCCGCTTGTTATTTCGCTTTTATCTCGCAACCACAGAGTTTCTCGTTACTCTCGGTGACATCGCAACAATGGGCGTTATCCGATTGCCGACTTTATGAGGTCATACGCAGAAGTAAAAGTTTAATTTAAAATTACGGCTAATCAATTAAATTTTCGAACAAACGAATGTACGATAAAAAATCTGTGTCCAAATATCTTTCATTTTTAAAAAAAGAATGATGTAATTTGATGCAGTAGTTTGTTCTCACGGACTGTCGAAAGAAAACGCTTAGCGTTTTAAATATATAGATATCCCCGGTGAAAGTGTCGTCACATTTTAAATCCTGTGCCGGTTTTCATTCACAAAATATTAGTATTTTGTAGCAATTACACGAAGTGGCATAATTTCCACAGAATTTATTGGTCGCCAAAGCATAAATTTAACAACATTTTACAGTACAGTCTTCATAATATTAAATTTCGATAAAATTTAATAAATATAATTAAAATCGAAGTAAAAGTTGTTAGAATATTCAATTTTATAGGAGAAGAGGATTTGCCTTTGACATATTGAAAGAAGCGCCGATGCCACTCATTAAACAAGAAAATCTCCCTTTTTTTTTAAAGGCACCATGATTATGGGAAAAAA
The DNA here is from genome assembly GCA_963931845.1 of Maratus michaelseni. Classification (NCBI taxonomy): domain Eukaryota; kingdom Metazoa; phylum Arthropoda; class Arachnida; order Araneae; family Salticidae; genus Maratus; species Maratus michaelseni. Next base: position 684,495 of record OZ007592.1, on the reverse strand, counting down.
AGCAATTAAAAATCCAGGCATTATAAGATATTTATATAATTCCTTTTAATTTTAAATAAAATATCTAAATCTATAGTTTAAAATATCTCTGCAGGGTAATTTTTGTCCCCCATTGGAATACATTCCTGTCAAATTTCGAAACTCCCACTATCTTAAACTACAACACAACAATCAATATGACAATGGTTATCCATAATTGGGGTGCTTTTCTCGCCACTGAAAGAAATACGCACTTTGATTTAATTGCTTAAGAAATAAATATTTATTCTTTGAAAGTTGGAGCGTGATAAACATTATGATATTGTTGGAAGCTGTTAAAAGTATGACACTGTGGAATAAAAATATGATAAAGGAATTTTTTCTATTCTTTTTTTAAACTTTTATGCTCCACCACGTTTTAATACTTTCCAACCTAGTTGAAAAGTGTTTATGACTTCGGTTTGTTAAGCCGTCTGGCCGTCCCACCGTGCTTTAACTCTCGTACATATACTCGGATTACTCTGAAATTTTTGTATGTCATTGACGTCTACTATAGCATGAACCCTATTGAAAATGAAGTGTGTAGATTTTATAGTTTATTTACAGGGACAATCAAAAGTATTCCGTTACATTACACTCAATGGGATAAAATCGTTTCAAGTACATTTTGATGATGTTACGCCATTTGAAACAGGATGAAATTGATATACAATTATGATACGCACTAAAACATTCTTTTTATAAAATACTAGCATGCTACGCCCGCTGCGCTGGGCCATTTTTCTAAATGTACATTAAATCAAACGAAATGGCTTTGAATTTTATAGGAATGTGGATCTTCACCTACAGATGCTACCTAACCTTGAATCAAACGAATTATATCAATGGATTTGAGCATGTATTTTAAAGTAATAGGGACGTTCACCTGGATTTTCCTTCAATATTGCTGTGAACGACATTGCGTTATATTATATCATATATTGGACAAAATTTGGGCTAAAAGAAGCAACTCATTTAGTTGATCATTTATAGTAGAGTTTGGTAGGAAAATGAGGCCATTATGAGATTATGACAACAGGAACTAACATGTTCTCTAGTCAACATCCATATACTTAAAGCTAACCTGCTTTTTAGTTTTTCATGCAAAAATGCCTTTTATATCATGCGCGAGCATTCAGCTAATCAGCTAGAGTCTTTTACTATCTTCAGACGCGATGTTTCAGCCAATGAGGTGAAGGCTTTTTCCTCTCTCTAGAAGCGTATGTGTATTACGATTCCATTTGGTTGTTCGGTTGTTGAAATTTTATGGATTTCTTTTATTAAGGTATTTTTTCATTTTACCGTATTTATTTTCTTTTTGAGTCGTATGTATTTTACTACTTTGAATTTTTTATAACTAACCCTTTTTTTGAGAGAGAGAGAGATTTCGTGGCACGAAATTCCGCGAATCGTTTCCGATGTAAACAAACTATTAAGATGCAAGTGTAAAATTTCAGTTTTTTAAACTTTTTATAACTTTTAATATGTAATTCTGTGTGATATGATTAAATTCAGGTTTTTTCAGCGACGATCACAGTATTTTTACCAAATAATTTTTGTATTAATCAAGCTTTTTTGGTTATTAAGCATAGCTAAACACGAAAGAAAACTTTGTTATTTTAAGATTTTGATGTGAATTATTTGCGTACATTTATAAGGCGAGTTTCACTGAATAATTCAAGAAAAAAAATCTCATCATTATACATATTTAGTTATGCATTATTAGTTATTTACTTGGCCTTTACTTTTAATATTTCAAACTTACAGCTGAATGTAACTATTAAAACATTTGAAATACTGTATTCGTAAAATGAAATTTCAGCTTAAACACTCGACAATTACTTTTAGTTATGCATTATTAATTATTTACTTGGCCTTTACTTTTAATATTTCAAACTTACAGTTGAATGTAACTATTAAAACATTTGAAATACTGTATTCGTAAAATGAAATTTCAGCTTAAACACTCGACAATTACTTTTAGTTATGCATTATTAATTATTTACTTGGCCTTTACTTTTAATATTTCAAACTTACAGTTGAATGTAACTATTAAAACATTTGAAATACTGTATTCGTAAAATGAAATTTCAGTTTAAACACTCGACAATTACTTTTAGTTATGCATTATTAATTATTTACTTGGCCTTTACTTTTAATATTTCAAACTTACAGCTAAATGTAATTATTAAAACATTTGAAATACTGTATTCGTAAAATGAAATTTTAGCTTAAACACTCGACAATTACTTTTAGGTTAAATTCAGGTTTTCTCAGTGACGATCACAGTATTTTTACCAAATAATTAAAAGTACTACATGCATGCATCTATCTATCTATCTATATTAGAAATTGTGCAAGGTTTCTGGTCACTGTTTTGTTTACATATTTTAAACAAAAATTTCAATTTAATAATGCACTGAAAATTATAATGAATGCTTACAATTAAACACAACAACACAAAACAAAAAATTTCACAGAAACACATTATTTCCCCGATATTTTCCCACAACTAATCAATAAATTTCATGACATTTTATTGCGATTTTAAACCATGAACTTTAGTACTTTTCGGTTATACGGACACTATGCCAAAATGTATTGTATGTATGTATGTATGTTTGGCAACAATGGTGTACGTATAACGGAAAAGTGCCTGAATTATTATTTATATATATATATATAAAATATAAACATAATTGGCGACACAGCAAGTTTTCTGGATTTCTCCCTGACTCTCTAACCACATTGTTAACAAAACAAAAAGAATCACGAAAAGCACATTATTTCCCCGATATTTTCCCACAACTAATCAATAAATTTCATGATATTTTATTGTGATTTTAAACCATGAACTTTAGTACTTTTCTGTTATACGGACACTATGCCAAAATGTATGTATATGTATGTATGTTTGGCGACAATGGTGTCCGTATAACGGAAAAGTGCCTGAATTATTATTTTTTTATATACATATAAAATATAAACATAATTGGCGACACAGCAAGTTTTCTGGATGTGAAAGGCGGAGATTAATTTCATTCATTCAATGACCTTTTTAAAAGTTTCAAGTTTGGATTGAGTGCACATGAACATAGAAACCGATACCTATGTTCATGATTGAGTTATTTGGATATCTTTTCGTATAGCACAGAAAATCATTTCTCCCGCTTTAGTAATACAGATAAATTCTGGTGTATTTTTTTTTTTCTTATTTTTATATCATAAGTACTTTTCTACTTTAAATTTTTTTTAACCTAATAGTAATTGTCGCGTTTCTAAGCTGAAATTTCATTTTTCGAATGCAGTATTTCAAATGTTTTAATAATTACATTCAGCTGTAAGTTTGAAATATTTAAAATATTAAAAGTAAAGGTCAAGTAAATAATTAATAATGCATAACTAAATATGTATAATGATCAGAATGACATATTAAAATGTGTACAGAATGACATGAAAATTTTAAAAAACTGAAATTTTGCACTTGCAACTTAATTGTAAATTTCATTGTTTACATTGGAAACGATTTGTGGATTTTAAGAATTTGCGGAACTTCGTGTCACCAAATTACTAAATCTCTCTCTCTCTCACTCTCCAAAAAAAAAGGGTTAGTTTAAAAAAATTCAAAGTAGCAAAATACATACAACACAAAAAGAAAATAAATATGGTAAAATGAAAAAATAATAATAGAAATCCATAAATTTTCAACAACGACATCAAACGAACGTATCTCATCTTTCGTTTGTGATAAGGAACGCTCCTTTGGCCCCCTCCACTCATTGGCTGAATTGTAAAGGGCAAAATTGGGGGACAAAATGACTACAGCATTTCTGAGAAAAAAAAAAAAATCAGAAAATTCACAGAAAATTTTCTGAAAAGTTTCAGCACAGGGAGAGAGGGTAAATGCTCTCTCGGCAATAATTATTTTTGTTGCAAGTTGGGTTAACTGTCTTTATGGTTCGAGTCGATTTCAGACTGAGTGTAGATTTCTGCAAGTTGGATTTGGGTTAACCCGATTTTTCAAAAGTTAGTTCAAGTTCAGTATATTATTTCAGATTAAAACTATACCTATCAGGGCGGGATTCGCGCCGAAAATTTTGAAATCCCGCCCAAAAAATTTCAGCATTTTTGGAGAAATTTGCATTATTTAATTTACCTGCAACCGAACGATAAATTTCGTGATTTTTTTTTCCCCGCAACCGATTGACGGACTTTGTGTTTTTTCCGCGACTGATCGACGAACTTTGTGGTTTTTTCCGTGACAGATCAACGAACTTTGAGTTTTTTCTGCGACAGATGGACGAACATTGCGTTTTTTAAGCGACTGATCGACGAACCTTGCGTTTTTTGGGGACATATCGACGAACTTTGCGTTTATTCCGCAATCGATCGACGAAATTTTTCTTTTTTCCCTGACTGATCGACGAACTTTGTATTTATTCCGCAATCGATCGACGAAATTTGCTTTTTTCCGCAACTGATCGACGAACTTTGCGTTTTTTCCGCGACAGATCAACGAACGTTGCATTTTTTTCTGCGACTGATCAACGAACTTTGCGTTTTTTCTGCGACAGATAGACGAACATTGCGTTTTTTAAGCGACTGATCGACGAACCTTGCGTTTTTTGGGGACAGATCGACGAACTTTGTGTTTATTCTGCAATCGATCGACGAAATTTGCTTTTTTCCCCCGACTGATCGACGAACTTCGCGTTTTTTGGTGACAGATCGACGAACTTAGCGTTTTTTCCGCGACAGATCGATGAACTTTGCGTCTTTTCCACGATCGATCGGTGAATCTCAATCAAGTAAAATCTAAAGTCAGAAATTTATTTAACAACCTAATTGTTAAGGGTCCCTTACACATTTAATGGAACTTGAAAAATACACTGCATATATAAAACTTAACTTTCTTCCCTTTTTTATAATAAAAATAAACATTTTACATAATCATTCTCAGTTGACTTAATTTTTTCAATGGTATTTTGTCATGTCTGCATTAATGTAATTCTTTAAATAGCACGTAAAATAATAGTGGGGTTTAAAGATTTTTTTTCTCCCTCCCAAACATTACAACTCCCCTCCATTTAAAAATGTTGGTAGGGAGACTCCCGTCCTTGGAAAAATTGAATTTCAAGCCCTTCCTATAATATGTTTGTGTGTATTGAGGTTTGTATAGATGTTTGTGTGTGTGCTGTTTTTAATAAAGACTTTCATTTTTCACACGAACCTTTCAAAAAATTCACATTCTTTGCGCAATCCTTTAACAAAATTCGCATTTTTTTTCGTGATTCTTTAATGAAATTCGCATTTTTTTCTGTATCTTTTTTTTGTCGAGATTCACAATTTTTTCAGCTATCCTATGACGTAATTCGTGTTTTTTTTCAGCGATAATTTGACGAAATTTGTGTTTTTTCTGCGATTTTTTTTTTAAGAAATTTGCGTTATTTTCCACGATTCTTTTATGAAATTTGCGTTTTTCTGTGATCCTTAGACGAAATTTTCTTTTTTCGCAATGCTTTGATAATAATCACATTTTCTCTGCTGCCTTTTGATAAGATTCATGAATTTTCAGCAATCCTTCGATGAAATTCGCGTTTTTTCAGCAATCCTTGAAGAAATTCGCATTTCTCTCGCGATACTTTAACGAAATGGGCGTTTTCCAGCGATTTTTTGATAAAATACATTTTATTCCGCAATTTTTAGACGAAATTTGGCAAGAAAGCGCTATCTTTTGGTGAAATTTCCTGTTTTGCGATTCTTTGACAAAATTTGCTCATCTTTTGCGTAAATCGCGTTTTTCTGTGGCCTTTTAACAAAATTCACGTTTTACATGATCCTTTGATGAAATTAGTGTTTTTCCCGTGATCATTTGACGAAATCTAGGATTTTTTTTCCCGCGAAGATTGATTTATATGTTTTTAGTCTGCAGGTGCCCTAAAAAATTTGTGATGCCTGTCGCTGCATTGCACGCATTCTGCCACGGTGTATCAAACAAACAAAATTCATCCTAAAGAATTATTGTTTCGTTTCTGGAAATGAACAACCGTCAACTCATTGGCTGAATTATAAAGGGTGAAATGTGTAGGCACTGAGTATCATCTATACTATTAATGTCGGTAAACGTCTGTCTGTGTGTGTGTTGTTGTGTCTGGTCTGGCGTCTGTAAGCACAAAACTCTGCATGCAGACGACGGACATAAGTGCTTTTGGTATAAAAAAATTCGGAAGGGGAGTTTTTAAAATTCACAACATTTTGCGGGAGATGAGGGGAGCGAACGAATTTAAAAAATGAGTCCGCATCAATAATTATGGCGGCGGGGGGGGGAGTATGTTTTGCCCACACGGGGCGGAGACTTTTCTTTGCTGACACCACTCATATGATATATCGTTCGAAAGGCCTGCGACTGCCTTTTCATGTTATGCATCTGTGTGGTCCATCCCCCCCCCCCTGCCAATTGGGGCACTTTTCTAAATTTTGCACATACCACTCATGTTATATATCGTTAAAAAGGTCTGTGACCGCTTAATCATATTATGCATCTCCGGTGTCCATCCCCCCACTTTGCCCCCCCCCCCCAAGGGAGTACTTTTGTAAATTTTGCACAAACCCTTCATGTTACGTATTGTTGGAAAGGTCTTTGACTGCTTATTCATGTTATGCATCTCCGGGGTCCATCCCGCCACTTCCCCCCCTTAAGGGGGGCACTTTTCTAAATTTTGTTGACACCCCTCATGTCATATATTGTTGGAAAGATCTGTGACCGCTTAATCATATGCATCTCCAATGTCCATCTCCCCAATTTGCCCCCCCCCCCCAAGGGGGCAATTTTCTAAATTTTGTTGACACCCCTCATGTCATATATTGTTGGAAAGGTCTGTGACCGCTTAATGATATTATGCATCTCCAATGTCCATCTCCCCACTTTGCCCCTCCCCCAAGGGGGTACTTTTCTAAATTTTGAAAACAACCCTCATGTCATATATTGTTGGAAAGGTCTGTGACCGCTTAATCATATTATGCATCTTTAATGTCCATCTCCCCAATTGCCTCCACCCCCAAGGGGGTACTTTTCTAAATTTTGCAGACAACCCTCATGTCATATATCGTTGGAAAGGTCTGTGACTGCTTAATCATATGCATATCTCCAATGTCCATTTCCCCACTTTGCCCTCCCTCCCCCAAGGGGGTACTTTTCTAAATTTTGCAGACAACCCTCATGTCATATATCGTTGGAAAGGTCTGTGACTGCTTAATCATATGCATATCTCCAATGTCCATTTCCCCACTTTGCCCCCCCTCCCCCAAGGGGGTACTTTTCTAAATTTTGCAGACAACCCTCATGTCATATATCGTTGGAAAGGTCTGTGACTGTTTAATCATTCATATGCATATCTCTGATGTCCATCTCCCCACTTTGCAATTCCCCCCCCCCCCAAAGAGGTACTTTTCTAAATTTTTCACACAACCCTCATGTTATATATCGTTGGAAAGATCTGTGACCACTTAATCATATTATGCATGTTCCGTATCCATCCCCTACTTCACCCCCCCCCAAGGGGGTACTTTTTTAAATTTTGCACACCCCCCTCATGCTACATATCGTTTGAAAGGTCTTTGACTGCTTATTCATATTATGCATCTCCTTGGTCCATCCCGCCATTTCCCCCTCCCCAAGGGGGCACTTACCATTTACTTGCACAACAGCGCTAAATGTGTCAGATGAAAGAAATTCCGCGAGTGCATGTGCCAGTGAAACTTAGCCAATTGCTGTTCCTCAACCTAGCTTTAATTCAAAGTGGGTTTTTTATTTATTTGAATTATTCTGCAAAAGTTTCAAACATTTTAAAGCAGCTATGAATTTTATTTTTATGGTACTATCGAGTTTTTTGCCGTCAAATTTTGACGGGTTCCATCTAGTTCGTATTAAAAGGAATCCAGTTTTAATCTTTCAGCCCATTATACTAAAGTTTGAACACTGAGATTACATTTTGTACTCAATTTTGTACTCACCGATTTTAATCGCGATTTTTTCATGCGACTTTTTGCGGAGTTCTTTTCGCGTTTCATGGAAGTTCTTAACATCTGTAACAGTAATCCAGTTACAACCTTTTAGCCCAATATAGTAAACTAGGGGGCTCAGCCCGCTACTCGCTAACGTTCGTCAACCTCCGTGAATTGCTAAGCAATTCACATTAAGACCGCTACGCGGTCCTAGTTCGCTTCGCTCGCTCGCCTCTTTTCGTTTTTGCAGAAACTCTAGCCGGAATAAGTACTACCATAAATCATTTTAATATATGAAATTGCCAATTTTTGTTAATTAAAAAAAACTAATTGAAAACTTCTTTGAAAATACAATTAAAAATGCATTTAGTTGGTGCTACCAATGGGCACAAATAATTAAAATACTATGAAAAAATGATCTTGGAAACACAATTAGTTTAAAACTCATTGCATCTATAATATTATACAGCATGGCTTAAATCATTTTAAAAAACACTACGTGATAGGAAGATAGTTTATATATATCCTCAATCACTGTTTAAATTTCGTTCGACATTTTACTGTTCTAAATGATTATAGATTTTTACAAAAAAAAAGAAAGAAAAAAAAATATATACATAGGGGGCTGTCCATAAATGATGTCACACTTTTTTCAATATTTTTGATCCCCCTCCCCTCCTTAGTCACAAAGTGTCACACTTCACCATACCCCCCCCCCCTTGTCACATGTCACGCTATATTACATAGACATATACTTGGAGTTCAGAAACAAAGCACTACGTTATAGATCATGTTTCAAATTTTATTTTTCAACTTTAACTATAAGTTTTAATGACATTTGTGAGCATAACAATAAAAATTATTCGTGTATTTATTTTGCATAAAATAAGATTAAGGTTTACGACAAAAACATAATTAATATACAATAAAGTAATACAATTAGTAATAAAATATTTATATTTTTTTTTGAAAAGAAAGGAATATAAGTGAAAACAAATCACGTGAAAGTTGTTTTAGTCCGATTAAAAAATACACTCAATGTCTGGTAATTTCAAAATAACTTCAAAATTTAATCTGCTAATTTTAATGATTTTATTTAAACCGAAATGTGTGATGTCACACTTCTTCTTACCCCCTCCAACCCCCTTGTCACAAACTGTCACAACTTCATGAACCCCCCTTCCCCCCCTCAAAGCGTGACATCATTTATGGACGGCCCCTTATATATATTTAGCTTTATTAAGATAGCAACAGATGGCAGCAGGTGCAATCAAGACAGTTGATATTTTTATCCTCTCCGATTCTCTTGTGAGTGAAATTCGTAAATAAATTCTAAATAAGAGTTGAGACTTCGTTTGAAATTAACGATATTACTCATAATTAAAATGAGGAATCATCTCAAGCGCTTTGGATTACGTACATGTTATTTTATTTTAATAGTTGCTAGTTTGAGTTTGACAGATCTCACACTGACCGCCATACTGGAGACAGAACTGATCTTATGCAATCTAGGCTGTTCATTAGTCTGAGCTCTAGAAACTACGGTTGTTGCCAAACTGTAAGCTGGAAATTCAGCCTTATTTCCGCGCCACGTAAGAGAAATATATATATAGATGTTGGCTTATTTTCAATAATGTTTAATCGGAACTCGTTATAGCGAATTTGAATTCGTTCGCGAAATTGTTATGCGGGGTTTAACGTTTTCTCTCGCTTTGCGACGTTTTTTTGACATTCGTAAAATGAATCCAGCTACAATCTTTTAACCCAATATAATAAATTTTGTTCTCTGAGATTTTTTAAGTTTTTCGCGATTATTTTTTGCAATTTTTTACGTTTTTATGCGTTTTGCGGCGACTTTCTACATTCGTAAAGAAAATTCGTAAAAGCGATTTTTTTTTTTTTTTTTAGTTTTTACGCGTTTTGAAGCGATTTTTCTTACATTCGTAAAATAAAACCGGTTTCAGTCTTTAAACAAAATATCGTTAATTTTGTCCTCTGCGATTTTTTAATTTTTCGTGAATTTTTTTATGTGATTTTTTTTTAACGTTTTGTGGAGATATTTTCACATTCGTAAAAAGAATCCGGTTTTAAACTTTTAGCCCAATAGAGTAATTTTTTTTTCTCTTTTCAATAAAGTTTATTCGGAATCCGTACAATGATTTAAATTTTTCATGCGATTTTAATGTCTTTTCGCGTTCCGTGGCGATTTTTTGACATTTGTAAAAAGAATCCAGCTACAATTTTTTAACCCAAAGTAATAAATTTTAATAAGTTTTTCACGATTATTTATTGCAATTTTTTACGTTTTTATGCGTTTTGTTGCGATTTTTCTACATTCGTAAAGGAAATCTGGTTTCAATCTTTGAACACAATATAGTAAATTTTGTCTTTTGGGATTTTTAAATTTTTCGTAAAATTTGCTATATTTTTTTCCCCCCTCGTTTTGCGGAGATATCTTCACATTCATAAAAAGAATCCATTTTCAATCTTTTAACCCAATACAGTATTTTTTTCTCTCTTTCCTATAAAGTTTATTCATATTGGGTACAATGATTTTAATTTTTCATGCGATTTAAACTTTTGTGTGTGTGTGTGTGTGTGTGTTTCGCAGCAATTTTTTAACATTTGTTACAAGAATAGGGTTTCAATCTTTTAGCCCAATATAGTAAATATTGTCCTCTGCAATAAAAAAAAAAAAGAAAGAAAGAAAGAAAAGAAAAAACAAAAAGAGATTTTTAGCGTTTTTTCACATTTTGCGGCGGAAGGAATCCGGTTTCAATATTTCAGCCTAAATACAATAAATTTTGTCCTCTGAGATTTTTAAATTTTTTGCGATTTAAATCGCATAAAAAATTCTACGCGATTTTCTGCGGTTTTTCGCGGCAATTTTTTAACACTTGTAAAATGAATTCGTCTTCAAGTTTTTAGACCAAAATAGTATATTTTGTCCTCTGCGAGTTTTGAATTGCTAGTGAATTTTTTAGTGTTTTTTTCGCTTTTTGCGTCAGATGATTGACATCCCCCCCCCCCCCGAAACAAAAAGAACTAACTCTCTGTTAAATTTTGCTTTCCTGCGATTAAATTAAAGATGGAAGAATACAAAATCATCGTCGTAATGTGAACTACGATGGTCAAAATATTAAACTAATTTGGGTCGAACTGAAAAACTAAAAAAAATCAAGGTTAGTTTGATTCGAGACCAGACCAGGCGTAGCCTGCACGGGTGTACGCTGTTGACAGCAGTTGGACCAGGTTCATTTAATCCGAGGTTCACTTGAAAAAAAAAAAAAAAAAAAAACGAAGTAAATGATTAAAGCTCCGCTAGATCATTTTATTGAAATTAATATTTCTGTAACAAATATAATAAACAGCATCGCAACAACTGTATCTGGCGCCTGGTGGGCGGGGAGGGGGGGGGGCACCGCCAGCGGTACGGCCCTGATAATAAATAAAAGACATTTATCAAACTTCTTAAACGGCACTTTTAAGAAGTAACTAATCATTTAAGGTATGTGCGCTTGCAAAATTGTATGGAAACTTGCACCTTCGATAGCAACGGTATTTCTGGAACGGATTACCATCGTTTACCAAGGTACAGCTGTATATTAACTTTAAAACAGTTAATTCAAGAAGGCTTACATTTCGGAAAAAAAATCATAACCATTGCATCTCAAAAATACGAAGGTATAGTAGAAGATTAAGTGCTGTCAATAAAAAAAATAATAAGTAAGAGAGAGGAACATATTTAATAACTAAATGAAGGAAATATTAATTATTTTTTATAATCTTAGTGATGTGTGGTTGCATTCCATTGGTAAATAACTCCAGGGATACAGCTCGGAAAAGCAGGATATTTATGACTTGATTAAATTATAATAAAAGTTACAACAAATTAAATGAAATATATATTGTGGGGAAACAGAACTCCCGCTCTGATAAACGCAAGTACATTTTCTAAAGTCTACAGACGGAAATTTTCTAAAGTCTACAGACGGAATGAGAAGAAAAAAAAGTACATGTAGATACATTAACTGCAAACAGCGGAAAAAGCAGCTGACACATTGAAATTGTCCGCAGCTGTAAGAGAGTGATAGTTCAAACTTTCGTTTAATGAATGTTATCAGGGTTTGTACCGCACAACACAATTTTTGCTACCAAATTCATTACTTCAAAGAAAAAGAGCTGAACTATCTATACTGATCTGACATCTGATTAAGTAAAAAAAAAAAATGAAGAAATATAAAATAAAAATTAAAGTACTTATTTCATTTCCATTTTGGGTCAATACAAGACAAGTCTTAATTGACGGTATCATATTTTAGAAATTGATGTTCAGAAAGTTGGGGGGGGGGGGGGGCACGTGCCCCCCCGAGGCTACGCCTATGCTAAGAAGAGTAGTAAGGAAAGATACCACTGAAAGAACAACTCAGCCTATAGCAGGTGACTTCAGTGCAGCAGAAACAGTCCATGCATATGACCGAGACAATTATAGAATCCAGTTTCTTTATGAAGTAATAGCTATGGAAAACCACCATTCAATTGATGTGACGGTCCCCTGACATTTGAGAGAGCAGGTAGACATGAAAAAATGCTACTTTGGCGATGAACAGTCAGCGATTTGGCGAGTGTTGTAAAAACAATGTAACAATAAAACGTTTGACAAAAGCAAAATTTTTTGCTTTTCAAAATATTAAAAAAACTTTAGTTTTTATCAAAAAATTTAAATGACTAGCATTAAAAAATGCTCTGAAGAGCACCAAAAAAGGTTAATATGTTTAAGTATGAAAAAGGGTTGGACAAGTGCTTCTAATTGAGCATGAGAAAGGAAAGGGGTTCCTTCTTGGCTGCAGCTCACTGTCAATGCCAACTTTTGAAAATATCATATTCGCGCTTTTTCCATATACATCATGAAATCACTCACAGTTACGATAAAAATGTACAGTTTAAAGACGTAGCCAGTAAAGACGCAGCTTGATTAGACATGAATGTAAGGCGACATAGTAAAAAAACCTTAGTTCCTGCAGCGTATCACACTCATGCAGTGCTACCAAGCATGCCTACAGCGTAGAACTGCGCAGAAAATTGATTTGTATTGCAGTGCAGAGTGTTGCAGCATTCTGAACAGGAACAATTTCACATATGCACGCATTACAGTATAATGCATTCATTGATTGAAATTATATGCAAGTGGCTGTGGCTCCACAATGCAATATGCAGTACAGCAATGCATATGTAAGTTATAAACGAACATTAGGCGCATATACCTTTAATACGGAAGTACAAAAGAACAGTGTGGTGTGCACTGAGGCTCAAAAGTATAATAGGAGTGTACAGTGTAGTATAGTCTGTAGAGCAATAATTGTACACAGTGCACTGTACAAAGTTGCATTGCAGACGCACGCCCAGTACACAGGGCCGTAGCTAGAGGGGTGCCAGGGGGGGCTCAGCACCCCCTGGAAATTTTTGAGCCCCCCCCCCTGGAAAGTTGCCAAGGCCACCAAATGAAATTCTGTTTCAAAAATCCAAATGAAACTTTGTTCAAATATTGAACTTAGTTTGGGGGCTTTTTACAATTTTGCATAAATACTAAATTGTAGTATTTGTTTAAAAACTGCGTATAACTGCCCATTTGCACATACTAAGAATTAGCAACTTGTTGCTGATGCAAACATTGACTCTTGCATTAGTTATATAAAGAAAATTTTCATTTTGCAGTGTTTTCCATTATTAGCATAAAACAAATAATAATAAGGAACATAGTGCCTACAATTGAATATGCACTAATTTATCTTTCTATATAATACTTTGATCATATATATCTGTGTTTGTGCGTGCATGTGTCAGAGAGCGAGAAATAGTACCAGCCCCCCCCCCCTAAATTTTCTTGAGCACCCCCTATTGTTTACATGTAGCTACAGCGCTGCCAGTACAACAGTAGAACAGTGCATTTGACATATAAAGCAAGTTGGAAAGTTTTAATACAGTACCGCAAATTTCATTTATATGGAAAAAGCGCGAATATGATATTTTCAAAAGTTGGCATTGACAGTAAGCTGCAGCCAAGAAGGAACCCCTTTCCTTTCTCATGCTCAATTAGAAGCACTTGTCCAACCCTTTTTCATACTTAAACATATTAACCTTTTTTGGTGCTCTTCAGAGCATTTTTTAATGCTAGTTGTGAATAAATACTCCATTATTTTACGAAGAGATCGGGATTTTTTAAATGTTTTTTATTCCCCAAAAAGTAAATATAAGAGGTTTAAACTATTATGAAATATTAAAAACTACTTACCGCTCTCGAAGGGACGATTTCACAGTATTCTTAAGTTATAGATCTTAAATATCTCTATGGTTTAATTAATTAATATAATGTATTTAATGTTTTGTAGCTAATCTGACGATTGAGAATGCAACGTTAAAAATGAAGGAATATCAAAATAATTCATCCCGTGGACGCACGCCATTTCGGTTCCAGGTCCTGTGTTTAAGTCATAGCACGTGGATCCCGACATCTCGGTCCCAGTGCCATTTCAGTTTCACAAAGTAACATAATTTAGAGAGGACATTGTAGTTTTTTTTTTAGCCAAAACAACGTGAATTTTACTACAGTGCGAATAGAAAATCCCGATATACACAAACTCATAGAATTTGAAACCAAGTTATCGACACAAACACAAATTTCGTATTACAAATAGACCGGGAGGCGACAGCACAGACAATCACCTCATCGAGTTCACGGCTGAAATTCCAGAATTAGTTAAAACTCGATTCGCATATTAAAACGCAATCGGTCTGCCAAGTCATATCTTGGTGGAAAACACGTGAAAACCCGATTTTAGCGGTTGACTCGTAGGTTTACCATTGTGTTTTCCTGCACCCAAAAGTATGAAAACATGGAGAACTGGGTGCAGGAAAACACAATGGTAAACCTACGAGTCAACCGCTAAAATCGGGTTTTCATGTGTTTTCCACCAAGATATGACTTGGCAGACCGATTGCGTTTTAATATGCGAATCGAGTTTTAACTAATTCTAGAATTTCAGCCGTGAACTCGATGAGGTGATTATCTGTGCTGCCGCCTCCCGGTCTAAAACGTAGTCGTTTTAAAAAAGGGCCGTGGGGTGCCTCAATAGATTTTTTTATAGAAGCCCTCGCAAATTTTAGTGTATCAAAATATAAGGTGCTGACAAATTAAAACAATTATGACTTAAGCTGTAATTATCGTAGAACACTGATATTTGATAAGGTAAACATAATCTTTAAAAAGGGGAGGGGAACGTTATCGGTGTTTTTAACTATTAGTATAGCGTAAATATAAGGGCCCAATAACCATACACACTTATAACTATGATCCAAATTGTCACAGAACATACTTGTGTGTGATAAAAACTGTCCTTTATGGTACATATTTAGCGTTGCGGGTATTAATAACAATTAAAAATTTGTGAATAATATTATGTTAATGTTAGAAAGTGTTTGATAATCTATACCGGATGCATGATTTTTTGTTCTTGTATAATTTCTACTGTGTGTGATAAAAGTTCTCTTTTCTGGTACATATTTAGGATTGTGGATATAATTAATATATTGTGGATATAATTACCCCTTCGCGACGAGCGTCCTTTACAGAATTTTTAATCTTTTGCCACCGGTTTTTCAAAACAGAAATTTTCGCCTAATTGAATCTCAGAAATGCTAAGATTTAATAAGGCAAATCTTACAATAAAAAATAACTGGTGGGAATAATCGAGGATTCTGAGCATCTTATGCGTCACGTATACGTGTCGCTCGTCCTCAACGGGTTAATAACAATTTAAAATTTCTTAATAATTTACTGTTTATGTTGGAAAGTGTTTCATAATATATACCGGATGCATGATTTTTCGTTCTTGTTGTATCAAATTTCTAATGTGTGTGATAAAAAATGCCTTCTATGGTACATATTTAGTGTTGCGGTAATTAATAAGAATTTAAAAATTTTGAATAACATTCTGTTCATGTGGGAAAGTGTTTCATAATCGGGATGCATGTTTTTTTTGTTCTTATTCTATCTAATTTTTACTGTGTGTGATAAAAACTGTCTTTCATCGTACATATTTAGGATTCCGTGATTAATAACACTTTAAAATTTCTGATCATGTTGGAAAGTGTTTTATAATCGATGCCGGATGCATGAATTTTCGTTCTTGTTGTATCAAATGTCTACTGTGTGTGATAAATATTGTCTTTTATGGTACATATTGAAAATCTGCCATTGAAATGACACGTAATTGTAATTATAAGTTCTCAATTATAATTATAATTACACTATAATCATAATCATATCATTAAAGTTATGATTACAATCCTAATTGACTTTTCAAATTGGATTATAATTACATGTAATTGAAATTATAATCAGTTACATGCAATTATATTGTAATCAGATTACAGATTAATCAGATTCGAATTTTCTCAAATCTGCGTAATCATAATCATAGCATTTATAATTACGATTACAATCCTAATTAAATTTCAAATTCAGATTATGATTACATGTAATTGAAATTATAATCTGTTACATGCAATTATATTGTAATCAGATTACAGATTAATCAGATTCGAATTTGTGCAATCATAATCATAGCATTTATAATTACAATTACAATCCTAATTGAATTTCAAATTCAGATTATGATTACATGAAACTGAAATTATAATCTGTTACATGAGATTAAATTGTAATCAGATTACAGATTAATCAGATTGCAAATTTGCCCAACTCTGTAAAGGAGTAAAGATTGTTTTTTTTGTTTGTTTGTTTGTAGGGGGTAATCTCTGGAACTAACGAACCGATTTCAAAAGTGGTGGTGGCAAATTGATGGTGACAACCCTTGCTCCTACATAGGCTATATTTTATGTCGGTGCCACCAACCACAGGGGGATGCAGGAGCGAAAAACGTTCTAAAATTGCGATTGTTTGTATACTGAAGGAGGTAGAAATTTGAAATTTGGCATTGTAGCTACTTATAAGATGTAAATGCTCTCTAAGAACAAATTTAAAAAAAAATGAAATTTAAAAGGGTGAAATGAGCGTAAAGCGTTCTAAAAACATTCTAAATTACAATTTCTATGAAATATCTGGAACTACAGAACCGATTTCAAAAGTGATGGTGGCAAATTGATGGTGACAACCCCTGCTCCATATAGGCTTATATTTTATGTTGGTGCCACTAATCCCAAGGGGGTGCAGGAGCGAAAAACGTTCTAAATTGAGATTTTTTTATACTGAAGGAGCTAGAAATTTGAAATTTGGCATTGTAGCTACTTATAAGATGTAAATGCTCTCTAAGAATAAATAAAAAATCGAAATTTAAAAGGCCGAAATGAGCGAAAAGCGTTCTAAAAACATTCTAAATTACAATTTCAATGGAATCTCTAGAACTACAGAACCGATTTCAAAAGTGATAGTGACAAATTGATGGTGACAATCCCTGCTCCAACATAGTCTATATTTTATGTCGGTGCCACTAATCCCAGGGGAGGTGGGGTGCAGGAGCGAAAAACGTTCTAAAATTGCAATTTTTTTTATACTGAAGGAGCTAGAAATTTGAAATTTGGCATTGTAGTTACTTATAAGATGTAAATGCTCTTTAAGAATAAAAAAAAAAAAAAATCGAAATTTAAAAGGGTGAAATGAGCGAAAAGCGTTCTAAAATCAGTCTAAATTCCAATTTCTATGGAATCTCTGGAACTACAGAACCGATTTCAAAAGTAATGGTGGCAAATTGATGTTGACAATCCCTGCTCCAACAGCCTCTTTAATAAAAAGCTATGCGTTGCTGACGACTGGGTTTTTCGCTAATTGTTGCTACAGATTAATCTCGGAAAATGAAATATTTCAAGTTACTGAAAAAAAAATAATAGCTCGGAAATTATTTGTCAGAAAATTGTTAGACAAACTGCGTTTGAAAGGTAAAAAAATGTATTTTTCTTGATATAAATTTCAAATCTAATGATTATGCCGTTTTTCAAATATTGAATTTCAAAAATTACGAAATTTCACAATGGAGTACCATAGCGAAACCTTCATACGTAAAAAGATAATGATAAGGGCGACGTGTCCTGACGTGTATATTGGCTATAGCACGAGTCACAAATTATAGTAGCCTTATTATTCTGTTAACATATAAAATTGAATTATGAAATTTCAATATTTTGTTTGATTAAAAGTTCGTTAACAGAAATTGACCAGCGTAGCGGGCGTAGCTTGCTAGTGTTCTATAAAATTTTAATCAGAGTGACATACATTTCAAAGAATAAAATAATCTATGTATTAACAATACGTTATGCATAACGTATATGTAGAAGGTGAATGTACACATCACCTATTCAAAAATATGAAATTTATTTATTGAAGATAATTCAAACTAACTGACTGGAGAAATAATCATTGCTAAAAATGCATAGGTTTTTGTATAATTTCGACTCCCTATTCGCAAAGAGATGATGTCAATACTAAAACATGATATTTAAATACAGCTTCAGAAATGCTTTTATTTTCTATCTTCAGCTCTATCTCTTCGAGAACCTGTTAACCACTTCTAATAGGCCCAATATGCTGCTGTTATTATATTGCTTTCGCTTCTTTTTCAGTTCACAGCTGAATATTGATTTTTAAATATAGATACTACAGGCAGAATAATCTTTAACCACTATAAATTATGAAAAAACAGATTCTCGCGAATGTTAAGCTTTCCCGCATTTTCATATTCGCGAATAATGTTAAGGGATTACTGTATATGAATTTCATTTTAAAAGGACGAATTTAATAATTAATATTAAATACTAATCAATAATGAACATAAATAATAACTATACTTTATAAATTTATAATAAATAATATCTCTCCTCAGCCACGAACATTTTAAAAGAAAACGGATGACAAATGGACATTGCAATATTTAAAACAAGAACGAAAAATCATGGGTCAAGCATAGATTATGTAACACTTTCCAACGCTTCCAAAACAATTTTACAAATCATACCGTTTAATAAGCTAAAAGATAACATCTAAGTAAACAATTTGGAAAACGCATAACCTATTTAAAAATATAATTTCAGGAATTTCCAACCTATACAATATTCGAAAAAATATCCGAATACTTTTATTCAGCCCTGTATAGGATCTATAGATTTGTATATATACTACATAGGATGCTAAATTCTGGAGTTTCTGTCGATAAACAGAAATGCGTTCGCGAACTTTTGTGCTGCCCTGTATAGGATCTACAGAATTTATACACACCACGTAATAGACAAAAAGCGAATTAAAATAAAAATCGCGTTCAGTAACTTAAAACGCACTTCCAGGAATTAGTGTTAACAGACAGTAGAGAATTCTTTTGTGTGTCCCTGTAAATGAACGATGACTGCTATACACACACTATTCTGTAGTAAGCCTCTTGTCATGCACCTTAGTGATCTATATAAATTTCAATGCGCTTAAAATAGTGAAACATTATTTAAATAAACCGCAGACGATTTTTCTCCCTAGACGTAATGAAACGGATTTCTTTTGACTGTCCCTGTAAAGTAACTCTAAGTGCTATGCACACCCTATTCCATATTAAGCTTCTTCTAATGCACCTGAGCGATCTATATAAATTTCAATGCGTTTAAAATAGTGAAACATTATTTAAATAAACCGCAAATGATTTTTCCCCATAGACCGCAATGTATCGGAATTCTTTTGAGTGTCCCTGTAAGAAAACTATAAGTGCTACACACTTCCGTTGAAATAGGGAACATGCAATAGATAACGATCATAACCTATAAAAATTGCAGAGCAATCAGAGCGTATTGAAGTGAGTTAGAGCACGGCCAGACAAACCGAAGTCATAAACACTTTTCAACTAGTGTTAAAAAAAATTTAAATAAAATGAGGGGCCAAGATCTATAGAAATCCCGCTTTCCCTGTCTTTACAGAGGACGATATCATTGCTACCCGGCCTGTTCTAAAGTTTCTAAGAGAACATTTCGTCGATGAATTATTCTGTAATCTCCTAAAATTTGACGTAAAATGCTCTTGCAGAACAATAATAACGAAAACAATAAGATAAAATAATTTTGACGTGTTTACCCTTTGCTTTCATTATCCCATGTTTTGTTTCTCATTTTCAAAAATTTCTGCGAAAACAGTTTGTTTATCCTGATCGATCTTGGAAATGTCGCCGATGAATAATCACCGAATATTAGATTAAATACAAATAAAAAAGGTGTCTTTATCACTTTAAGCTTGGATGCATTACTTATTTATTGACTGTTCTTCTTAGAAAGCAGTCATAAATTAGCATTTTAAAGAACTTTCCTTTCCTATTTTGAAAGCGAACACTTTTTTTTTTTTTTAAATCCATCATTTAAGAACGATCGGAAATGCAAGTTATTTATTTTTTGAGGTTTTAGGTCCCAGTGATAAGAGAGCCCAAATATTTTTTTTTTAATCCGCAGTTTAAAAACTTGGATCCATGTGGACACTTAAATCCGAATGGAAGGAGGGATGAAATAGTATACCTGGAATGTGTTCGGCAGCTTCTTTCTCCCTCTCACAACAAACATTCAACAATGAATGGGCCATCTCACGGGGGAAGACTAACTAGAAGCAGAGGGTGATGCGCAGACGATGCGCCGCATCAAGGGCATAATAAAAGCGGGAAAAAGGAGGGGGGGGGGGGGAAGGTTGGTTTTTTTTTTTAAATCTTTATATAGTAAGTAACCACACATTCTTATAATTGACGAAACGTCAGTTGAGACATTGACAGGTAGAGAGACACGAAAAGATTTTGGTGTCTGTCTGTCTGTGTCTCGCGATAACTGCCACAACAGACACCGTCCGATGAGTCTGTCCTATCGGTTTTGTGAGTAACCCAGAATTAGATAGCTGCATACTTTTTGGTTAAATTTGTTTCATTTGTTCGAGAAGCATACGCTCTTCTTCCTTTTGTTACGAGCAGTGGCGTAGCTACGTTTTTTGGCGCCCGGGGCAAGAACAAATTTTTTGCCCCCCCTCCCCCTTCCAAATAAAAAAATAACCACATTTTTTTTCTAAAAGCGAAAAAAGTCCTTCCGGCTTGTACCAAGAGGAAAAGGTCCCTCTTCTTAGTTTTTCGGAATTCAGTTAATCTTACTCAAACACACGAAGCTAAATCGCGTGAACCCGATTATAGAAGATTCCTAGTTTTCGTCAATACGGAATTAGGTGAACACTTAGTCAGCTGTAGCCAAGATGACTTCATGTAAAGCGACCTACATTTATCCCCAAATTTTGCGATATCTCGTCAAATACCCCGCCATACACTTTTCGAATTTTCATTTTTCAACTAACGCGTTTTTTTTTTTTACACTTCTTAAGGTGCGTTTCATAAAATTAAAAATAGAATTTTCAGCAATACAAATAGTTTATTTTCTAAAAATAAAATATTACGTTAAAAGTAATTTTTATTGTATTTTAAAATTTGTAATGACATTTTAACTAATTAACTTTTTGATAATCTGGTCATTACAGTTACTAGGGAATCGAACCCGGGCTTCCTGGGTTACAGAACGCAGGCGTAAACCATTTTTTTCCCTAAATCTAATAGATTTTTCATTTTTTTATTTGTCAAAGTTGCTGCATTTATTGATTTTTTTACTGGTTTATTTGCTTTTCTTGTGCGTGAAAAAAAAAAAAAAAAAAAAAAAACTGGATGGATACCGCATGTATGAACGCTTCGCTCATACATGCGGTATCCATCCAGTTTTTTTTTTTTTTTTTTTTTTGTACTAAGCGTTCATACATACGGTATAGTGATCGCGACATTAACGAATTTCAAGAGTTTTGTTTATTTATTTATTTATTATTTTTTTTTTTGGTATTATTAATACAGGGAGTTCGCTGCATCCAGTGATGCTTCTTTGTTAATTTATTATTCATCATCTTATGCATGCGATATAGTGATCGCGATATTAACGAACTTCATGTATATTCGTTTTTTTCCAACTTCGCAATGACCGTTAACATTATTTGTAATACTGATGAAATATGAATTAAAACGTTGTTTCTTACTGCTCATATTAACTTTTTATATGCATTTTTTATTAAATTTGTGAAATATTTTTTTTTTATATTTTATTCATAAAAATGCAATATCTAAAACAATATCTTCTGTTTAAATTATCTGTTAAAATATCCGATGTTTGTTTATGGTGTAAACAAATAATTT
The DNA here is from genome assembly GCA_963931845.1 of Maratus michaelseni. NCBI lineage: Eukaryota > Metazoa > Arthropoda > Arachnida > Araneae > Salticidae > Maratus > Maratus michaelseni. The sequence continues at coordinate 662,233 of OZ007592.1, read as the reverse complement.
TCTTTTAAATTTTTAAATTATTACAAAGCTTCCTTTTCTCCAAAATCGTCTGAACTAATCAAATTTTGTATCCGGTATAACGCTACTCTCATATAAAGGCACCCTATTCTTGTGACGTTTTTATTTCAAAATTCATTAATTTTACTACCTGTAACTATTTAAAAATTTATAATGGCAGCATTCTTCCATTTGTTTATTGGGCGTTTTAGAATTCATGCTTAAAAATTATTTTATAAGCCATTAATATATCAGGCAATTAAGATATAGTTTTCAAACAAATTGCATTTGAAAGTAAATTTTTTTCCCCTATAACGGTGTAAAAATTGAAAATGTGGTATGTTTAGAAATTAAAAAAATTGCAATAGCAAAAATCACAAAACCGAAATTTCATCGTCAGCTGTTGCCATTCGCAAAATGACGTATGCGTTACGCACAGACACGTTTGGCCTTTATAATATAGATAGATAGATAGAGCACATTTGTAAGGAAAGTATGAAAGAAAATGTTGCGAAAAGTTAAAAATTGTAGGAAACATGTAGTTTTAAAATTTTCTTTAAAAAATTTTCAATCAAACATTTTTAACACAAGATTAATTTCATCACAATAATTGCATTTTTTGCTTTATCTATACTAATAAAAGAAAGTTTCGCTCTGTGTGTGTGTGTGCGTGTCTGTTGGCGATGGCTAGGAAAATTTAGCCCACCTAGAAGGCTGGAAATTTAGATTTAGGTAGTCCAAACCCTCTCCTGGTGCACCATTACTTCAGATTTTTTTAATATTTTAATTACTTTTTGAAATATTAATTAAAATGCACAAAGAACTCTCATCAAAAATACGCTTTTATTCTCTTGGGTTGGTTGGTTCACTGGTTGGTAGCATCGATTCTTCACAGAAGTAATTAAATAAACCAGAGTAATGATGCATAAATAAGGATTTCTAACTAAATAGTGTCAATATGGATTGAAGTTATCAGAAAAAGAGGAGCCATGTGAATGTCGCGCCACCTGTACATGACAAATTACACATACGTCCCACTGATTGAAATATTTTCCAGGGACATTTTTCTTCATGACAATTAGTCGAGTTTAAGTTTTTTTTTTTTTTTTTTTTTTTTTTTTTTTTTTTACATGACATCTATATATATTTAAAACGCTAAGCGATTTCTTTCGACAATCCGTGAGAACAAACTACTGAATCAAATTACATCATTCTTTTTTTAAATGAAAGCTATTTGGACACATATTTGTTATCGTGCATTCGTTTGTTCGAAAATTTAATTAATTAACCGTAATTTTCAATTAAACTTTTACGTCTGCTAATGACGTCATAATCGGATAACGCCTACTGTTCCGAAGCACAGAGTTTATTTTCTAAACTCTGTGGTTGAATAAAAGAGAAATAATAAATATTAAAAGCACGCGGTTTTAAGGCCGAATTTGCTAATTTGCAAGTTAAATTTCGGTAAAAATACTTATTCGCGTGTTTTATAAGCGAATAAAAATTCATATTTATTGTGATGTCACGGGAATATTGTCCATTGGGTTTATTTTATCATTATGCATTATAACTTTGTTGATGCCATTTTTTCATTACAATTAAATACAAAATATATTTATATTTGTGTGCATGGCGTTTAAGCATTAATGTAAGGTATATGAAGTACGCGTGAAAAGTTTGCGCCGGTGAAAATGACGTTATGCTTAGCTTGAAGTGGATTTTAACATGGATAAAACTAAAGAGAAAAATGTATATGATTGTGTTAACATGACATAATTTTACTGATTTTTGCATTCATAATTATAAAGATTAGAATTGGAGCCGTCATTGATTTCTTCATCTTGATTGCATACTGTCAGGTCCCTGGCACCTATAGGCTTAAAAACTATTGTTAGGGAACTATTGTGATTATTATCTTATTATTATCTTATTGTGTGTGTATCTATTGTGTACCGTTAGAGACTTTTCAGTACTGGAATCTTAATCCGGAGGATAGCGAGGACATACAATGGAAGAAGTATGTCCTTTGTGAGGTGGTCTTCCATAGATAAGAAAGAGATTGCACCCATTATTTAGGAAGACAGACCCTTGGAAACAGACCAGGAGCCCCGTAGACAGAAAGGTGCTCTGGAGAATGACCAGAGAGGAAATTAGTTGGAACGCAGGACTGGAGCGTGTAGGTTGGTTGTTCAGAGAGCAGCTCTGGGCACGTGTGTGGAACGAGATCTCTCGAAAGGAAGAGATATAGCGTGTGTGAGATTAATAGAAATCTCGGTTCTGAGTGAATGAACGTAGCCTAACGGTACACAGAGGATAGTTTTCTGTAATTATTTTGATTTAATATTAAACCGGATAATTTACATCAGAGTTTAAGTGTAAATATTGTTAATAAAGGGTTAGTTTAAGTATAATTGAAAGAGTTAGGTTTTTCTTGAATATACATCACGTATCGTGTCCGATATCACGTATTCATATCGGTGGTGGCAGCATATCAAAAGACCGGATTATACTTCGAAGTTGTGTGGACGGAGAAGTGGAATCCGACAATGTTGGCAGCGACGGGATCTGAATCACCGAAGACCAGTGTCAGTTAGCCGTGTTACAGAGAGTTTGTGCCGGATCGCCCAGCGGAAGTGTTCGTGCCCTATCGTCGTAGACCAGTGCCAGATAGCCGGGTTACAGAGAGTTTGTACCGGATCGCCCAGCGGAAGTGTTTGTGCCCTATCGTCGTAGACCAGTGCCAGTTAGCCTATCGTCATTACAGTGAAGTGAACTAGTGGTGGTGCTGTGTGTAGTGTGTTTGTGCATAGTGAAGCAAGGTACAATGATTGTTGCCCGAGAGTGCAAGATTTACCCTGTGGAAAAGTGAGCAGAGAATTGCCCCAGCGAATAAAGTACGAGGTAAGGTGCTTTGATCATTTTACTCTACTGACATTCTCGAACCTACTGTTTTTTATTGTGTATAATTGATGGTAATTTAAGTTAATGTTGTGGTTAATTTATAATAATTTATGTGCAATATAATAATTGGACTAAATCAAATGAGATATTAACAGCCATTTTACACTATTGTTTTAAGAAAAGGATCTTATATTAATTACTAGAAGTTATTTTCTAATAGTTTTAAACGGATAAGATTAATGATTAAAATTAATGCATTGTGTTAATAGTTGGAAGGAATAATTGAAATTTCTTAAATTTAAATTATTATTAAAGTAATACTAGGGGGCCTACCCCCTGCGAGCTACGCTCGCCAACCCCCGCTCAGACTTCGAGACCTCTAAAAACATGACAGCGTGCTTTGTTTTAAAAATATTGGTAAATCTGTAATTGGGTTGCCATGCTTTTAACGTTTTAATGGGGCATTTTTTGATTATCATGCCATACACAGCTGTTGCGACAACTGACGACTGTTTTCGGGATTGATAAGTAAAATCAATTACAACTTTAAAACCAGCTTGTATAAAATGGTTAAGTTTAAATTGTAGCTACCTCTCGGACTTTTATAACAACGATCTCTATTCTATTCTTCCTTTGCGTTTAAGGATGAGAAAAATTCCATCTGCTTGTGAATAACATTAAGAACCACGGTATTGAAAAGTACTATGTTATAGACATTTTCAGTAACAGGTTTTAATTTTCTTTCTATTTTAGTGCACCATCATGCATATTTTCATGTTATTTTAAATATGTAAATTATTTACTTTAATTAATATGTGTATACGAATGTTCTAATAATTATTTATCATACAAAATTAATTAAATATTTTGTACATGCATGCCTGCATTTATTCGGCATCAATTGATGAGATATTTAAACAAATTTGCTATCCGCGATAATTTTACGCCATGTTATGTCACTTGAATATTATCCATAAGAAAATCGGGTACTTTTCCAGTATAGGATCCTTTGCTTTTAGGTTTGGTGTAATTCGAGCTTCAAAAAAGGATAGATTCGTTAATATACATAGATTTGTTGCCAAAAGTTATGAAAACAAACCCAATGAACTTTTGGTGCTTTTCTATTATAGGGGTCTTGACGCTTTTTTAAAGAGCTTGGCGCAATTCGGACATCAGAAAGTGAGATTTTGTGCCAAATGACATAAACAGCCATGGAAACAAATTCGACGATTTTTTTGTTTATATGCGTATTTTAATTATACGTATATTATTATTGTTTTTTTCTATACAAATTACGTCTGATTATATATAAAATAGGATAAATGACATTTTACGCTAAACAAATTGTATAAATATTGAAAAAATGCATACGAAATGACAAAGTGAATAGGTTTTCATTCAAATTTCAATTCATCGCCAAGGTCACTTTCTATATCTCGCGAAGGCCCCTAAATTGGAAAAGAAACGAAAATAATTTTAATATATAACGTAATTTACACCTTAAGTGTGTTTCGAGTATAGTAATTTAATTATTTGTAGTTTTTTCTTCTCTTTGTTATTTATGTGTAAACATATAATTCATTATTAAAACAGTAATGCTACTGAAATATTCATTTGTTTTAAACTTTAATAGCATTTCTCTAATATATAGGGAGCGTTTTTTTCCTTGCTGCCAATAAAAGAGAGAAAGCAGTAAATGTCATTTTACCATAATTGATGTCATATTCTCATTAAAATTGGAAAGAAAACCAAGCAGGATATTTTATTCTCCTTCCGTTCAGTTGGGCAATTATTATATATTCGTCATTTATATATTCGTTTCAAATATCCGAATTAGTGATTTTATAAATTCGTTTAATTAAATTTTACAAAAAAATAACAAAATGATATCAATAAATAATAATTACTATTAATTCCTCCCCCCCCCCTTTCTTTTGCGTTTACATAAATGACGTCATTTGGACGAATTTATTCAAAATATTTTCAGTTTATAAATTAAATTAAATGCTGACAGACGATTGTTTCCTGACGATAAAAATGTGATTTTTTTTTCAAATTTTCCTGAAAAACATAATTTAATCACAATCGTGTCTTCATTATCGATTGAAATAAAAGATAAATTCAATTTCAATTTGAAAATGACGAATAAAAAGAAATCAATAATCCCTATCGGGATCCTTTTCAATTTTTTTCCCTTTTTTGTCACAAAAAAACTGAGTAATTAGTTGCCATCATTACAGAAATGTCATTAAAATTAGAAAAAAATTAATATCTCGAAAACTAATTCCAATTTCAAAATTCTATTACCAGTTTTGACATCCGCGGATTTTTATGGACAATTGGTATTAATTTCACCATCAAGCGTTTAATATTTTATTAAAAATAGCCCTGAAACATAATCAGTCGTTTCATAAAATCGTTTCATAAAATCGTTTCACAAATTCGTTTCATTAGGATTTTATATATATAGGGTAGATTTAAATTAAGTGATACTGTTTGTTTTAAAAAAAGTGCTGTGATTTACTTTTTTATGTGAAAACAAATTTTGAAAATTGAAATATTTTAATGAGATTAAATTTAGGAATTTAGGTGTATTTCATGCAAATTTTTGTTAGATGGATATCTTTATGTAGTGATTGGCATCAGTGTTTTATTCAAATTGCAACGTATCAGTATATCAGTATAAATTGTATTTTATTATTTAATTGTATAAATTTAAAATCTGTATTACATAATAATCAAATTGAAATTATTGTTACTGTGTCATTGGAAGCAAATTGTGGGGTACCATTGTTAAAGGAAATTTATCATTTTATTATTACTTATTTGAAATATGTTAAATAGTATAATATGTGGAGGTAATTTATGAGGGTAGGATTTGAGGAAGTATTAATTTGATATTGTGCTTAAGTATTATTGTAGGGTGGTAATAATTATCGGTAGAAGGTATAAATAAAAAAGGTGGATCTTCAGGCGATATGTGAAGAGTTACTCGGAAGATGATACCAGGTTTAAGCTTAAGAAAAAGATAGTGGAGAGCGACGAATATGAAGAGGGGACCGTTATGGAATTATCTAACACTATTGTTACGGAGCGGTTAGAAAAGGTAGAAAGGGAGGAAAAGTTACAACGAGAAAACTTAGAAAGGGAGGAAAAGTTACAACGAGAAAAGTTAGATAGAGAAGAAAGGTCTGAAAAATTGAGATTGGAACATGAGTTAGAGTTGTAAAGGATAAAAATTCAAAGTTCGGCAAATAATTCTAATGGGTCTAGAGAATATAATCATGAGAGTAGCCTAGAGAAATTGATTAAAAGCGTTAAAACTTTGTCTATCAAGGTTCCAGAAGGGACTGAGGGATGGAATCTGTTTTTTAGCAGTTTAGAACGGGCATTCCAAACAAAAAATGTACCGGAAACCCAGCAGGCCGAAATTCTGCTAAATATGTTAGGAGATAAGGCCGATAACTTGCTAATATACACTACTAGGGAACAAATTGAGAGTTATGAGAAATTAAAGGAATTAGTTCTAAGGGAACACGAACCGACACCGAAGGCGTGTTTGGAAAACTTTAAGAAGGCTAGAAGGAATCAAAATGAAACTCGTGTATTATTTGTATCGCGTTTAATAGCAACGTGGGAAAATTATTGTAAGATTAGAGGTGCAGATACGTATGAGAAGGTTAATCAGTTAATTGTCACGGATAAATTGTTAAATACTTTAGATGAGGAAACCGCGACGCATATTGGATTAACTCAGCAGAATAATTGGTTAGAAGTTTCTAAGATTGCGAGGGAATGTGATAATTTCTTCGATGCTAAGCAAAAATCTTATGCGGTAACTTATAAGGGTTATAAAGGTAAAGAAAGGTATGTGAATAATGAAGATTCTAGAAGGGCAAAAGATGAGGGATTTAGTAGTAATTGGAGACAAAATGGGAATAATGAAGTTAGTCCATTTTTGGGTAGAAAACCGGAATATAAGAAACCTAATGATACGATGCCTATCTGTTTCAAGTGTGGTTTACGAGGACATGTTCAGCGATTTTGTACAAAAGGAAATAATGAGGGAAGTAATCAAATTAATAACCGACAAGAACCAAGGGCTAGTATCAATAATGTCTCAGTGCGAGGAATTAAAGAATTACTAAGGGGAGCGAGTATGGCAAGAATCGGAGCAAAAGAGAATTGGAGAACTATAGTTATTGGAGAGAAGTTAAATAAACTCGAGAAAGTAGAAGTTAGTGTAAATGGGAAAATAGCAAAAGGATTAGTGGATTCTGGTTGCGAAATTAGCGTCGTTCATAAAGATTTAGTACCAGCAGAGAAACTAAGAGGGGCTGGTAGCATCTATTTACAAGGGATATTTGGTTTGGCAGTTAAATCTCCGTTAATTCAATTACCTTTAGCTATTCCAAAACGCGGTCAAACTAATGTAATTCATCAGGATGTACTTTGCGCAATAATTGATAATAGTAAGGAACAGGTAATGAATGATGTGGCTAATGAATTGTCAGGGTTAAACAACGAGAAATCATTAAGAGAATCGGTAGAAAGGGAATGTAAGGAAGATAGTAGGAACAAAGTGAAGGAAGGGGAAAGGATTAGAAATGATAATAATAACCGTTATGTCGTAGAAACGAGATCGGTAAAGTTGCAAAGTCATGAAAAGGAAAAAGCCGAGGTAGAGAAAAGTAAGATTAATCAAGTTACGGAAAGTAGTTCAAATGTATTTCAGAAATCCCAAATGAATTGTAAAGATTTAGAGAAAGCTTGGGAATTAGCTGAAATTGATAAAGGGTCTTACTATCTTGTTAATGGGTTATTATATCATAAAGAGAAATTGGTAGATGAAACGGTAGCTCAATTAGTAATACCTAAAATTAGAAGGGACGAAATTCTAAAACTAGCGCATACCTCCTTATATGGAGAACATCACGCGGTTAAGAAAATGTTAGAAAGAATCAAGCATTCATTTTATTGGGAAAATATGGCAGAGGAAGCTAAAACGTTTTGCGAATCATGTGTAGAATGTCGTTTAACGAGGGAAATGAATGTGAGTAATAAGGAGAAAGAGGAAATATGTCGACCTGCAGTTATAGTTGAGTTAGTGGACGGGAGTAAGAAACTGGTGTATCAAAACGAAATGAGAGAATTTATGGCTCAAAATAAAGTAGTGGATATTGTCTTTGATAGTGACGGAGAGTTTGAAAATCGTGGGAAAACTCTTTTGTTAGATAGAGAACAAACGGGAGAGAAAGACATAAAGGGATTTGAAATAAAAGGGTTAACCAATATTCAAGTTGGGGACATAAAATCAATCTTAAGGAAAAATAAGGAATTATTTATGGGTCCTATCCAACTGGTAGGAATGGATCAAAATCGGATTGGTCGTAAACCGGAGAGGGGTAAGATGAAGCAGAAATGGTACAATGTCTTTATTACATACAAAGAGGACTTGGACAGGCAAGTGCCTGATTGGCTAGAGGAAAATTTAATTAGGACATCAGAGGCAGAAGTTAGCCATTCAAGCGGGTGCATTGCGGAAAGGGATGTACCAATTAAGTTAAATAGGAAGGACTGGAAGGAAAAAGTTGTACCGCCTCCAGTAATATCAGCCTAAGGACTGACATTAAAATGACATAATACTAGTGTAATTCTATTTTTTGTTGTGTATTTATAATTGTATTTGCATCTTGTGTTTATAACAGTGTATTAGCATATTGTGTAATTTTTTTCTGTAGTTATCGCATTAGTATATGGTTCATTAGAGATGTCAGTAGGTAATTTTCAGACACCTTGAAATATTTATGTAATTATAGTAATGACGAAACCTACCAAGGAACTGTTGAACTCTTCTTTGACATTACATAGTTTTGAGGAAAATTAGCCCCTAAAAGGCATATTTTCCGCTAAGGTGGGGGGTGTCAGGTCCCTGACACCTATAGGCTTAAAAACTACTGTTAGGGAACTATTGTGATTATTATCTTATTATTATCTTATTGTGTGTGTATCTATTGTGTACCGTTAGAGGCTTTTTAGTACTGGAATCTTAATCCGGAGGGTAGCGAGTTGAATACAATGGAAGAAGTATGTCCTTTGTGAGGTGGTCTTCCATAGATAAGAAAGAGATTGCACCCATTATTTAGGAAGACAGACCCTTGGAAACAGATCAGGAGCCCCGTAGGCAGAAAGGTGCTCTGGAAAATGACCAGAGAGGAAGTTACTTGGAACGCAGGACTGGAGCGTGTAGGTTGGTTGTTCAGAGAGCTGCTCTGGGCACGTGTGTGGAACGAGATCTCTCGAAAGGAAGAGATATAGCGTGTGTGAGATTAATAGAAATCTCGGTTCTGAGTGAATGAACGTAGCCTAACGGTACACAGAGGATAGTTTTCTGTAATTATTTTGATTTAATATTAAACCGGATAATTTACATCCGAGTTTAAGTGTAAATATTGTTAATAAAGGGTTAGTTTAAGTATAATTGAAAGAGTTAGGTTTTTCTTGAATATACATCACGTATCGTGTCCGATATCACGTATTTATATCGGTGGTGGCAGCATATCAAAAGACCGGATTATACTTCGAAGTTGTGTGGACGGAGAAGTGGAATCCGACACATACCTTGATTACATGTTACCAATTGCTTTTTTTAAATTATACGATAGAAGATTTCCTTTTTTAATTAAAAAAAATCACAAAAGTAAAGGATTTCAGGAAATTTAAAGTTATTAAAAATAATGTTATGGTAGAAAAAATATTGAAATAATTATTGTATTTTTAGCTAGAATAAACAATATAAGACTAATATTTCATAGGAATTATTTTGGTAGATTTATTATAAGTTCATTTAACAGTTCCTTATTAGCGCAAAGTCCTATTTCTTTCACTGTGAATTTCTCTTTCGATGTCAAAAAATGTTTTTCCACTTTTGGACGCCAGCCAAAATACAGTGGCAATTTTTAGAAATGTACAACAGTTGTGACAACAAAGGCGCTATCGCTTTAGCTTTCATCGCGCTTACATCACCTCGAAATACTACAAATTTCTATTTTTTACTACATTTTACAATTTCAATTCTTACATCATCAATTAGAAAAAAAATTAGCTTTCGATTGAAATTTATTTGAAAACTGCCGATTAATTTAACGACTTTTTAAATAATTTTCAAGCATGAAAAGTTTTTCAATTCTATCTTATCAATGACCACCAGTTTACTTCAATAATGTAAAATAGCCCATGGGAAAGTTGCTACAATTGAAAATAGATTTCCCTAACCATCATAAAAAGTGAATAATAAAAAAAAAGTGATAAATCATAAGATCAGATTATCCATAAGATAGAACATTTTGGCGCTAAACAAAAATCTGTCAGGAAAAAAAAAAAAAAAAAAAAAAAAAAAAAAAAAAAAAAAAAAGACTATTTTTAGTTTATGTGTAACATAAAATTGATATGTTGAATTCGTTGATGAATATGGTCCATCAGATATCAGGATATGGTAGGAATTGCATTTTTTTATTTTTTTACATTTGCCAACTGTATAAGAGGAAAAATATCCCCGACTGTGATGGAAAAAGGATAATCATCCTGATTATGTCAAGGAACCGAAGAAACCATACAAATAAATTACACTTGAAAACATTAAAAATCTCCCTCATCTGCAGATAGATTTATTACTGTAAAAAACTTCTTAATCTTTGCATAAAAATTGATTAGCTTAAACCAATGGATGCGTTTTAGAAGATATGGATTTGAAACGAACAATGATTAAAGAGGACATTTTAAAACTTTTAATTTAATCATTTAAAAAAAATTTTAACGTCGAATTTCGACGGTGCTTTTGGGCAGATGCAACGCACATAGCTCATAGGAGCTCATTCGGTTGCATTATCACAGGGGGGGGGGGGAGATGTGTGCTTTATTTACTATGTTCTGTTATTTACTGAATATGATATGAACGTAGGAATATACTATTTGTATATACTTCATAGGTCCATGAATTTTTTTTCTTGTTGTGGGGAATATGGTGGTAATGTCAAACTGATTTGCATTTCACAGTTATTTACGGATTGTTTGTTTGGAGTTTGATTCGGAAATAGTACTGTATTTGACTGGGGAAAAAAATTGAAATAAAATATTTGAAAGACAGTTTTATACGCATCCCTTCATAAATAATAAAGAAGCTTATTTTACTGATATTGTTATAGTATTTTTTTGCGTCAAGTTTTGACGGGTTCCATCTAGTTTATTATTATGATGGAGATTGTTAATACAGAAAACTTTTTTTAACAGATTCTTTTTTATATTTGCGGGAATGAAGAGGGGCAAGGGTCTAATTACATTTAAGCTTCAAGGTGTATTTCTAGAAAGCAATTACCAGAATTTCCGAATAATAGTGTAAGTCAAATTTTCAAATTAAGTTCCTAGCTTAACCAAATGAATCAATCTTTAAAGATATATTGTGATCCTCCTAATTAGTTATTTGCTGAAGGCCACTTGAACACCCCCCTCCCGGCCCGTCCTTCAAGGGTTTTTTTTCTAACTCTGCTCCGTTTCCATATCTCAGCAACTATCTTTCCGATTTCAACGCAAGTAATTTCAAACATTATAATTAATTTAACAGAGACTCTTTATAACATTAAACTAAATTTATGAGTAGCGGTTACCACTATTTACGAATAACAGTTTAAGCCAAATTTGTAATTAAATTCAAAGCTTAAAGAAACGAACGAATTTTGAAAGATGCATAGTGGTCCTCCTAATTAGTCATTTTCTGAAGGACACTTGAACACCCCCCCCCCCCCCCCCCTACGGCCCTTCTTTAAGGATTTTTCTCTAACTATGCTCCGTTTCCATATCTCAGCAACTATTTTTCCGATTTCAACGCAAGTGGTTCCAAACATTATAATTAACTTAATAGTCACTCTTTATAACATTAAACTAAATTTGTGAGTAGCGGTTACCACTATTTCCGAATAATAGTTTAAGCCAAATTTGTAATTACGTTCCTAGCCAAACGAACGAATTTTGAAAGATGCATAATGGTCCTCATAATTAGTCATTTGCCGAAGGACACTTGAACAACCCCTCCCCCCCGGCCCGTCCTTCGAGGTTTTTTCTCTATAACTCTGCTCCGTTTCCATATCTCAGCAACTATCTTTCCGATTTCAACACAAGTGATTCCAAACATTATAATTAACTTAATTGTCACTCTTTATAACATTAAACTAAAATTATGAGTAGAGGTTACCACTATTTACGAATAATAGTTTAAGCCAAATTTGTAATTAAGTTCAAAGCTTAAACAAACGAACGAATTTTGAAAGATGCATAGCGGTCCTCCTAATTAGTCATTTGCTGAAGGACACTTGACCCCCCCCCCCATTCTACTCTTGCAAGGATTTTTCTCTAACTAGTCAAATTCCCCATATCTCAGCAACTATCTTTTCGATTTCAACGCAAGTGATTCCAAACATTATAATTAACTTAATAGGCACTCTTTATAACATTAAACTAAATTTATGAGTAACGGTTACCACTATTTCCGAATAATTGGGTAAGCCAAATTTGTAATTAAGTTCCTAGCTTAAGCAAACGAACGAATTTCGAAAGATGCATAGTGCTCCTCTTAATTGGTCATTTGCTGAAGGGTACTTGAACAACCCTCCCTCCCGGCCCCTCCTTCAAGGTTTTTCTCTAACTATGCCCCGTTTCTATATATCAGCAACTATCTTTCCGATTTCAACGCAAGTGATTCCAAACATTATATTTAACTTAATAGTCACCCTTTATAACATTAAATTAAATTTATGAGTAGCGGTTACCACTATTTACAAATAAGAGTTTAAGCCAACTTTGTAATTAAGTTCCTAGCTTAACAAAACGAACGAATTTTTATGCATGCATAGTGGGCCTCCTAATTAGTCATTTTCTGAAGGACACTCGAACATCCCCTCCCCTCGGCATCTCACTCAAGGTTATTTTCTCTAACTGTGCCTTATTGCAATAACTGGGCTAATAATGTTCCAATCTTCTCGAAACCAGCTCAATTTTGTAGTGCGTCTACTATACAGTAACGTAGGCAGCGGGGACCTGTCTCCGAAGTTCGTTCGGAAAGAGGTTTGTTTAGTACAGAATGCTCCCCTGGCGGTGGTAGGGGGAAATAAAAGATTTTCTAGAGCCTACGAGCATGCCGGGTATACGGTTCCGAAGCCATCGTAGACCGTGGCCAGAGTTCCGTTTTTTAAGAGATTTAAGTTTATTACAAGGGTTTGGGCAACGCCGGGCGGGTCAGCTAGTTAAATAATAAAACTTTCATAAAACAATTTAATAATATAAATAAAACTGCACCTTAAAATTTTACAACGGTGCAACCTGTTTGCAAATTTTAATTACCGCAAAACTTTTACTTTGATTATCCCACAGAGAAAGAGGGTTATATATCTTTATCCATTCAGATGAAATTTCGTTACTTTCTGTCTTTTTTGCTTCATTTTATTCGTGATCGTTAATCCTGGTTTGTAAAACAATCTAAAAAACTACTTACAAACTGTATGAGTTTGTTGTTTAAAAGCAGTGGTGTAACTTTGGTTGAGTCCCGAAACTTATAATATTGTGGTTATAGAAATATTTGCGGCTTAGCCATAAAAAGTATGCAGATGATCTCTGCAATAGCATACCTGACTTATAGTAAACCCCGGATACAACAAACGAGGAATTTGATTTTCAATATAGTAAACCTCCAAAAGTTTGGTATATAGTTTGCCCGTTTTCCTGGTAGCTTTAATAAATTTTTATTTTTATTCATTTTATAAAGTTTTCTCTATTTTACAAAAATATTTCTGGAGATCTGAAAATACATTTTAGTTATAAAATTATCTTTGAGTACCATTGTTTTTACCTTTGGAATATCTCATTTATACTTGTACTTTAAACTATAAATAAAGATTTCATTCATATTAGATTAATTTATTTTTGTTTATTACACTTTTATTTAAATTAACTGGGTCTTTACACGAAAAGATGACATTATCTAATTGATTTTCACTAACTTCCTGACAGGCTACAATATATAAAAATTATGTATGCAGGTATATTTCCTATGGCAATAAATCATTTTAATATTTTAAGAAATTAATCATAAACTAAAGCAATTTTAGCACTTAAATGCACAGTGTATCAAATTTGCAACACTTTTTATTTAATAAAAAAATCAAATTCTTTTCAACCACTATATTTATATAGAAATATTAATCCTGTATAAATCACATAAATGTACTATTTAATAAAAAAATCAAATTCTTTTCAACCACTATATTTATATAGAAATATTAATCCTGTATAAATCACATAAATGTATTTAAAACCACAATATTTAAATAAAGTTAAAAATCTGTCTTCAAATTTCTGGTCTCTAATATAAGTTAAAAAAAAAAAAATCACAATTCTAAAAGAAAAATGTATGTATTTAGCCAGCCACAGACGATAAATTGCCAAATAATCTTTATGGTTACAACTGTTACGTATTACAAAAGCGATCTTAACGATCGCTTTTGTAATACGTATGCGCTAAACCAAGCTTGCCAAAATATCCCATTTGGCTGTGAAAGTGCAACAATGAAATATTTTAAGCATTAAAATGTAGAAAATATAAGTACAGAATAAAAGGTGTAATAATAAAAAACCCTCTTTTTTCATCAAATCAATATTAAATAAATTATGACCATAACAGAGTGAAAACAGTGTAGAAATTCTGAATAGATAATGCTTTTATTTTCTATTGCAGAGCTTTAAAAAATAATTAATAAATAAAGAAATAAACAAAGCAAACATTATAATTAAAAATAAAATAATAAAATCACCTTTCTGCCAAGCGTAAATCAAATCCGTGAATTTTCAATTGTCAGGGACCAGACCATGCCACATTGACGTTTTGTAACAAAAAAGTTTAAATTGCAGTCATGCCAAGTGTGATTTTTAAGATATGGAATGCTTATAAAAGTGAAATTAAAAAATATATAAATTTCACTTTTATTATTGTTCATTAATTTGAATTAGAAGACTGGTTAATCATGAAAACAACAGTGTCTGTCACTCAAATAACAGAAGAAAATCGACCTTTCGAATAAAAAAATGCACATTTCCTTTTTAAGGGGCCTAAGTACTCCTCTTTGCAAAAAATGCCAAAAATATCAATTTTCGATTTTTTTTTCTAGAAATGTATATTTAGACATCCCTAGTATGTTCTGGTGAAGTTACCTAAATATCCGATGATTTTAAATGTATGAAAAAGGTTTTTTTACTGCATCCATATATTTCCCTTTAAATTATTCAGTTTCAACTTTTAAAATAATTGTTTCTCAGTTAGATTTTTTTTTTTGACATTTTGCTACTTTTAACTTTTGCAACTTTTTCCCCCCTCCAAAGATCACACACTTTTACTTGCATTTAAGAGTAAATACAGCCAAGAGAATAATTTTGATTTTACTCCATTTCCACGCAGCCATCGGTACTGGCCGTACTTGGAAGACTGTAAAGTCCTGATTCGATTTTTATACGTTTTAAGAAGGGAAAATTGGGGGGTAGGTCGCCCACATTTTGTTATTTCGTTTTTCTCAATGCGAAAAAATAAAAAAGGAGAAATAATCTATTTACTTGCGATTCCTCCAACTAAATCAGAGAAAATATAAAATGCTAAGAACACAACAATCAACACGAAACTAACAGAGAAATAAATAAATGTTCTTCTGAAGCCGTTTGTTTTATAAGCTGCATCCAAGATTGCCACTCCTCCTCCTTCGACGAATTTCTTCAAACACACACAGAACGATCAACAATCCATATTTATTGTCAAAATATGTGAGATAATTTCTGTTTAAAGCGTCTTTCAAGTTGATCCATTTAACCATTTTATACCTCCTTTCTGGTACGCAATCATGCAAGGTACAAAGCCATCCATACAAACATTTACAGAAGCTTTCTCTTTCATTATTTGGATACAATAAAATATTTTCACTAAACAAAACATTCATACCAAAAAAAAAAGTGTCAACATTTTATTTTATGTGTGACATATTTATGTGAAATAATTTCGGTTAAAAACCTCTCTCGATTTGGCGCCCCTTAGCTACGGCGCCCGGGGCGGCCACCCCCCTTGCCCCCCCCCCCCCCCCCCCCCATAGCTACGCTACTGGTTACGAGGCCATAAAAGAAAAAAAAAACAAGAACGAAAAATCTTGCGTCAAGCATAGATTTCCAACGCTTCCAAAATAATTTTACAAATCATGACCTCTTAATAAGCTGAAAGATAACATCTAAGTAAACAATTTGGAAACCGCATAACCTATTTAAAAACGTCATTTCAGGAATTTCCAACATAAATTTCCATCATTTATAATATTCGGAAAAATATCCGAATACTTTTATTCAGCCCTGTATAAGATCTATAGATTTGTATATATACTGCATAGGATACTAAATTTTAGTTTAGTTAGGAAACGCGTAGCACAGTTTAAAATTATCCTTCTACAAAACCTACAAAATCTCTTCCACACCACGTAATAGTTCAATTTAAAATCGCGTTCAGTAACTTCCAGGAATGATTGTTAAGAGAATTGTTTTGTGTGTATGATGTAAATGAACGATGACTGCCATACACACACTATTCTGTAGTAAGCCTCTTGTAACGCACCTTCGTGATATATATAAATTTCAATGCGTCTAAAATAGTGAAACATCTTTTAATATAAAAGCGTAAGTCATGTGACTGCCATCAACAGTTCCGGGATGGCCGTTTCACTTTTTCATATGCCAGGCGGCCATTTTTATTCAAAATTATTTTTTCGAATAAAACTGCATAAAAGTTACATTTTAAGAAAGATCGTTCAAAATAAATTAATATTTGAGAGATGACTTGCGTTCAATTATGTATATATTCTGGAATAACTTTAGTCAAAATTAGGTTCGCAGTTCAAATTATCTATTCATGAAAGTAAACAAACAAACAAAAAAAAGATTGATTCGTCGTGAACATTTAAAATATTAAATCATGGAGGTGATCATTCGCAAAGCAAGTTCTCCGCGAATGAATTTTTGGACCGCTGCCTAGCGTCAAAAAAAATAATTCGCACCAGTGAGACAATCAAATTTTACCATATAATTATGTGCTATACAACTCAACTTCCTTCTGGACCTTTTCTTGATGTAAATTGAACTCATGTAATAACATTTAATGAATCAGATTTTTAGCATTTTTAAAATCGCTAATACAGCTTTTATTTATCACGTGTACAAATTAGAAACGATACTTTGATTTTGAAATCAAATGTTTTGATTTATGATATTATTTCTTATTTATTTATTTATTTTCTATTTTAAATGAAAAGTGTGAAGTATTTTAAATTTATGTAATATAAGCATTTTAGATTAAAGTTAAGTATTTTAAATGAAATGAGTGAGAGGTTTATAATTTCAAATTAAATTAATGTAGTATGAATGATGGTCATGGGAACAATATTTTGCGATTTATCATCTGCTCCCTGCTAACAAAAATACTCATAATTAAAAAAGGAAATAAAAAAAAATAAATGATAGTTTGATGTAAATAAATATTGATATACATATCAAAAATGATTTATAGAATTAAAAAAAAAATAAAAGTAAATAAACAACAATTCCCATATCAAAGTTTTCGCCAAATTGGCGGGGGGAAAAATCGCGCCAACGTGCGTATGTGACACCTGTGCCCAAAAAATATGCAAAATGCTACCATGATCGCAAAAGTTCATGATTTGTCTATTAGAATCTTCCGATTTGGCGAAGGATTAAGGGAAAATTAAATTATGAATAAATGTAA
Organism: Maratus michaelseni; assembly: GCA_963931845.1. Taxonomy (NCBI): domain Eukaryota; kingdom Metazoa; phylum Arthropoda; class Arachnida; order Araneae; family Salticidae; genus Maratus; species Maratus michaelseni. The sequence continues at coordinate 644,484 of OZ007592.1, read as the reverse complement.
CGCGTTGCAATGTTTAACATACATTTAAGGGAGACCAAACTGGTCGCCAGTGGCGGTTAGTTATTTAATTAAACCGCAGACGATTTTTCTCCAGAGACGTCATGTAACGGAATTCTTTTGACTGTCCCTGTTAAGTAACTATAAGTGCTATGCACTGCACACCCTATTCCATATTAAGCTTCTTGTAATGCACCTTAGTGATATACAGGGTGTCCACGTATAACCTGACCTACATTTATTTTCGCAACCGTTGGTCCTAGATGCATACTTCCAATTACAAAAATGGTTTAAATAAGGTAAATAATTATTTTTAAAGTGATTTGGGTCAAGAAAAACATTTGGTAAAAAATTACGAAATTTAAATTTTGATACGGTCCTATAAGTGATATTTAGTAAAAATTTACTGTGGCACTAACAAGTAAGACAAAAAAAGTCCCTTTTATCTAACATTAAAAATGACCGAGTTTAAACTCGGTCAAAAAATGCTCGTTGCTCGGTCGCAAATGCTTGGTCAACGCACGTGGTCTAATATAAATGTGAAATCTATAATCATTCTGACATATTAATGTAAAATATACAATTTGTACTGAACATATAAGAGGATAAAAATAACAGATATTCTGTTTAAAGTGGGAATATATTTTTTGCTGTGAAATAGGGGGTCATTCACAAATGTAGTAAAAATATAAATAATCGTCAGAGATATATAAAAAAAAATAGTTGAGAGCAAAATTAACATTGCAATCTAATATAAATGTGAAATCTATAATCATTCTGACATATTAATGTAAAATATACAATTTGTACTGAACATATAAGAGGATAAAAATAACAGATATTTTGTTAAATAAAAGGATGAAAAACAACAGCCTCAATTCTTTACAAAATGATACAGATTTTAATATGCTGTCTGGGAGCACGGCAGTGCGTCCGCCAAGTTCGCACAGGCCGTAGCTACCTTTTCCCTGACCATTTCGGCCTACTTTTCACCCCCTTGTAATGAGTTGACGAAATCCAGTGATCCAAGACGATGATTAACATCTAGCACTTTATTTAGGCAGCGTTGATGCACAAGTTAAAAACTGAACAATTTAAAAACATCTAAAAACCACTACAAGTCTCTGCAAGACTCAGCGCACACCAAAACTTCATACTTTTTAAAAAACATATATCACACGTTTCTTTTCAACATCGTCCGTCCAACTCTCTCTGCATCTCTCAGCTTTCTCCGTTCACTTCTCTTTATTCGCCGACCAACATCTCTCGCAGTCTCTTTGCCTATCGAAAAAGTTCTTCCGACTCGATTACACGGCGATCCACCTCCGAAGCTAGGCGGAAAAGTCATGGACAAAACTGGACAACTCCAGGCCAGCAACTCACAAGGCAGGCTAGGCCATAATTTCCTTCAGTCGTCACAGACTCCTCCCCCCTCCAAATTTTGGACATGTCCAAACGGGGTCCTTGACGAAAATCTACATTTGTGACAAGTTCCATTCAACACCAAATGTTTTTTTCTGTAATTCATATTGTTCAGGATTAACCTGTTACGTTGTCACATACATGCCATCTCTCCCCCCTTCCTAATCCATCACAGCAATGTGCCACATTAACTAAAATTCCTAAATTTTAACCTCTTACTAACAAAATTCATATTATCCAAAATTTACTACAATTTAAATATACACCAAATTTTTCCATAACTTCTCTACAAAATTATAATAACCAATGCAATTTTACACAACTACCAATACAATTAACAGATTTTTTTTCTTGTATATAAGTTTAACATGATACAAAACCAAATAAATATATGACATTTTCTCTCTACCAAATGAAACAACTTTTCATATGAATTAACACAATTTCAAAAAATATTCATAAATTTGCAACCAAAATTTTAAATTATAATTTAACATTTCAAAAGTTATTTCTGTATCCTTTCCTCTTATTCTAATACAGACAATATATAAACATGAAAATATACACTTTTTTTCACACAAATAATACCATTTTAATATATAGGATTTATAAACCCGATAAATAATACTCAGTGTATGGGTGCTGGCTCAGAGTGTCTGCATTACAGTGATCTTTTCCTCTTTTATGCTCAATCCTATAATTGAACTGTTGTAATGCCAGGGCCCTTCGTAAAAGTCTCTAATTAGATCCCGCATGAGTTTTAAGCCACACCAAAGGTTGTAATCAGTTTGTATCGCAAATGGCCATCCAAATAGCACCTTAATTTCTTCACTGCATACACAATAGCGGCACACTCCTTTTCAGTGGTACAATATCTCTGCTCTGATTGCTTTAGCTTCCCTCTAATGTATAAAATAGGATTCTCCTCCCCTTGATCGCTAATCTGCGCCAAAACTATATCCAGACTAGTATCCGATGCATCAATTTGCAGCAAAATTTCTCTCAGGAACTCCCTAACTGCATGCACCTTTAACTTGGCAGGTGATCTCTTCCTTCTTTTCTTATGATTTTTCATCATTTTATTTTTCCTTACCTTTACCCCTGCTTTTCGCTCCATCTCTTTGTCACCCATTCTGCAACATTTCTTTACATTAACATAGCTCCCATTTCTACCCGCATCTTCCTTGACCACTCCACAGGCGATTCCATTTTCTGTTTCACAAAGATTTTCATCTTTTGATGCGCATTGATTATATGCATTTCCTATGTTAGGTAAGTTTACCTCAGTATTTCTTTTCGCTGCCACACTTTCCTCACATCTTTCAACCCACAAATCAGGTTCAAGATTTCCATCATTTTGTTCATTAGCATAATTCTCTTTATCAATCTTTCCATCAATTTCATCTTTCGCCTCATTTACTAAATCAGCCATAATAGGGTTTTGATAACCTTCCACAATTTCCTCAGTCATTTCAGCAATCTCACTCTTTATCTCATCATTACTTTCAAATTCATGATCTTCACATAAATCATCTCCATTAGGATTAAAATTCTTCTCTTTCGGAACCTCATCATCTATTTCTGAATTGTCCTTATTTTCCAAACCAAAAGGACAACCATCTCCCCAGAATTCATTAACATCAGTTTGAGAAAGTCCAACATTGAATTCAAAATTAGTCTCGTTACCAACTTCATCAAAATTTACAGAATTTCTAACTTGCGATACCTTGAATAGTTCTATATCTTCTTCAATGTTTGACTCATCAGTTCCATTAATCTGCTTTAAGCTTAACATTTCCTGCGTTTCGCTTCCCTCTTTCATCATTTTCACTTGTTCACCTTCCTCCTCTTCAAATCTAGATAATTCAAGCTCCTCTCTCTCTTTTGCAACATTATCAGTTTCAACTTTAAAAGATTCACAAAGTTTCTCAGCCAATGACTGATTTTCAACTAAAGTAAAGTCCAAAACTCTCAAATCGTTATTAAGAGTTTCTTCTCTCGCACTCTCTTTTTCATTTACCTTAGCAATATTTTCCATGCCACATATTCTTTCGCCATTCACAGGAACACTTTTAAACAAATGAGCAATGTCTAGTAATATTTGTTCAGTTTGATCAGGATCCCCAAACAAATCCACCTCTTTTTCCATCTTATCAACTTTCCTCTTAACCAATACATTTTCCTTAACTATTCCAAATTCTTTAGACTCTGTTTCAGTCTTTTTGGCCAATGTAGGCAATGAAGCCAATTCTGTTACTCTTCAGCAAATTTATTCGAATTCACTTTCACCAAATTCAAAATGGTTTCAGTCTTTACAATCTGCACCGGAATTCTCATCTCCCTCATCATTCAACTTTTCAATCAATTCCAATCTATCTTCTTTTACTATCCCATTGGCCTCCTTTTTACCCAATAGTTTTTCTTTAGCAAACTCCCATCTCAGTTCCTCCAACTGAAAATGTCTTTGTCGCGCCATTTCCCTTAATACCCTTTCTCTATCTCTCTTCCTCTTTCCTTCCTTCTCCATTCTTTCATCTACAACTGACATAAACATTTCCTTTACAAACTCTTCCTCATAATTAGCACTTTTCATAATCAAGTTACGTAACTCAAACACTCTCATGCTATCATTAACTTCCTCTCCCAATTCATATGCAACAACTCTCAGGTCCTTCTTTAGGCCTTTCCCAAGGTACGCCATCTCAAAGTTCAATTTAAGCACTCTAGTGCGTAGTTCAGACACTTCCTCAGAGCCGCAGACACCCAACCAACTAACTAAATTTAATTTGATACTTTCAACCTATTTATTCAATGGAATGAATTTTACTAACTCAGTAACTAAATATATTTTTCACAATATCTTTCTATTAAACTTTCAAAACAGTTCAACACATCTATAAATTATTTTTATACACTTACAAGTATATATCATGACATAACTGGACAACATAAATTTCAAACAGCAATATTACATTACTTCTCCAAAATCTACACCATCAATTTAAAATCAGATAAATTTCCAAAACTCAAAGTTCCAACTTCTAAAAATTAATTTTAAATTCAAGTTTCAAGGTTTAAACCAAACACATTAAATGCAAATTTACAATATCACTTTACTTTCAAAATACTGCATAAATGTTACCAATACCAGACTTTTAAACAAGTTTTCAATTTCTAAAATCACCAACTCTCTATCCTTATTTCAACCTCTATTCTTAGTTTAAGAATTTAAACCAGTTTGGCTGTGACACTATATACATTCCATAATTCAATTCACCAGTTTGGTATAGCAATATACTGTCTTATACTCAGTTCAAGAACTTCAACCAGTTTGGTTTACACTACATACCTACAATAATTCAATTCACCAGTTTGGTGTAGCAATATACTGTCTTATACCCAGTTTAAGAACTTTAACCAGTTTGGTGTTGCAATATACTATCTTATACTCAGTTTAAGAACTTTAACCAGTTTGGTTTACACTATATACATACAATAATTCAATTCACCAGTTTGGTGTAGCAATATATTATCTTATACTCAGTTTAAGAACTTTAACCAGTTTGGTTTACACTATATACATACAATAATTCAATTCACCAGTTTGGCACAAAACCCAAATATAAACTACTTAAATATAATCAAATAAAACCACTAAAACCAAAGGCATGCTGCGATGGATAAAAGGGAGAAATGACATACCTCTCATAAAACCCCTTCTGGTTTCACATGCACAAACACTAATCTCCGGTGGAACCTCCATTAAAACTTCTTAGACTGTAATGAGTTGACGAAATCCAGTGATCCAAGACGATGATTAACATCTAGCACTTTATTTAGGCAGCGTTGATGCACAAGTTAAAAACTGAACAATTTAAAAACATCTAAAAACCACTACAAGTCTCTGCTAGACTCACCAAAACTTCATACTTTTTAAAAAACATATATCACACGTTTCTTTTCAACATCGTCCGTCCAACTCTCTCTGCATCTCTCAGCTTTCTCCGTTCACTTCTCTTTATTCGCCGACCAACATCTCTCGCAGTCTCTTTGCCTATCGAAAAAGTTCTTCCGACTCGATTACACGGCGATCCACCTCCGAAGCTAGGCGGAAAAGTCATGGACAAAACTGGACAACTCCAGGCCAGCAACTCACAAGGCAGGCTAGGCCATAATTTCCTTCAGTCGTCACCCCCTCATAACTGCGTTTTGGGGAGAGCTAGAGAGTTTTCCTTTTTAACACACATTAATATAATCAAACTGAACTAGGTTCCAAGATTTCTTATTTCTGTATTTAATATTTTTCGAAATATGAGATTCCGAAAAAGGGCTTTTTTGTAACTGACTCACAGGGGATCATCAAATAACTAAAGTTGGTGATCATCATATAACTAAGGTACTTCTAACAGTCGTAGAATCATAAAATTTGACAAGTAAGTAGGTTTTGTCACACAATTAACCAGAAAAGTCTGAAAACATAGAATTTCTGCCTGTAAACCCTTCAAATAGGGGGTGCTGATTTGGCTATATACAGTTCGTAACACATTCAATTGGCAAATTAAATTAATTGCATTGTTGCAACCATTTGTGTTTTTTGTTGTACGATAAACATTTAAGTTATAATAGTTGCATAGACAATCATTTCCTCGCTCATATTTGACGCTAGAGTTGGTCGCCAAAGCCTGATTACAGAAGATTAGCCTGAGTTTGAAGGTGCAGAATGAATCAAGCAGAATGAATTTTTTATATTCTTTTCCGAAAATGTTGGGAAGGCAAATTTTTTAGTTTATCTGTCCGTTTTTCTATTTTTTACTTCCTTAAAATAAATTTTATTATAAATGTCATTATTCTAATCGCAATAGCACTCAGTCAATCTGGCAAAATTCCAGTGGGTTGTTAGTTCTTTAAGTGCATTTTAATGATGTTAATAAACTTTATATATATATATATATATATACATACACACTGGATTTTATTTGAAATATATATATATATATATATATGCATATGCATCACATATATAATACATATGCATCATTTTGACGTCCACATAAACAGGGCATTTTTGTCGCCAAATTTGGCGATATTTCGTTAAGTGTCTCAAAGCTTGGAGAGAATTTGACGCTAGAGGCTATTTTTCATTGCGAATTTTTAGGGCTAGTAATCATCTATTAATATTATGCGGTTAATTAAATGGCATAACGCACGAATGTTAATAAAGTTTCAATCTGACCTCTGCTCTTGCTATTATATTGTACTGTTATTATACTTACTCTTACTATATTGTTAGTCATTACTCTCAAAAGTTTACTAGCGGAGAATAATCAGCCATCATAGGATTATATTTCGTTTTTGTTTAAAAAAAAAAAAAAAAAAAAAAATCGGAACAATGGACGTAAAAGTGTTAAATCGTAGGAGGGGCAATATAAAGGCCCAATTGACAAAATTAGCAAACTTTATAGCCGATGAGGCACAAGAAATAGACTCAGTGGATATATTAAATAAAATCGAAAATTTGAAGAAATTAGAAGATAAATTAGATGACTTGAAAATGGAGTTCTATAAAATTTTGAAAGATGAAGAAATCGATAAGTGTGATGCTGAATTTGAAGAAATCGAACAAGATCTCCAAAATCTCAAGGTAAGATTTAAAAGGCTTATTGATAATTCTAAAACTAAAAATGTTGATAATAATGTTGAAAATAATGATATTAATAAAACAAAAAAATTAAATGTCAAATTAACTGAAATTCCATTGTCGAAATTCGATGGTTCGTATGAAAATTGGAATAATTTTAAGACTCAGTTTAATACTATAATTGATTCAAACGAATTGTTAAGTAATGATCAGAAACTTTTTTATTTGCAATCCTCTCTTGTGGGGACAGCAAAGCAAATCCAAAGTACTGATGACACATATGAGTCATTATTTGAAGCACTTAAAAAAAGATTTGACAATAAAAGATTAATAGTTAACAGTCATATTAAATCTTTATTAATGTTAGATAATATTTGTACTGATTCAGCTGAAAAATTAAGAATGCTGCTTGATTGTATTTTAAAGCATGTAAGAGCTTTAAAGGTTTTAAATGTCAAAATGAACAATTTTAGTGAAAATTTATTGATTAATATTATTTTGACAAAATTGGATAGAACAACATGTAAGGAATTCGAAATGACATTAACAACGACAGATTTACCCAGTTGGGGTAACTTTATCGAATTCTTACAAAATCGTATTCAAATATTGGAAAACCTTCAAGGAACAAAAATAAATTCGCAGAAATTTAAAACCCAGAACAAACAAAAAACTTTTATTCTGAAATCTAATTCATGCCCTGTTTGTAAAAAATTACATGCAATTCACCAGTGCCCTGTTTTTCTAAAAATGACTCCAATTCAAAGATTTGATGAAGTAAAAAAGAATAAACTTTGTATAAATTGTTTAAATGATTCGCATATGCTTTCGAAATGCGGTTCCAAATATAATTGTCAGCGGTGTTTTCTCAGACATAACCTATTACTACATCGAGATAAAAATAAATCATTTCAAAATAAAACGTCATTAAAAAGCCCCGATTCTGAAGTTGACATGTCATTGGCGCCAGACGGTCGTTCTGGTAAAGAAAATGATGAAACAAATAAACAAAATTTATCAGAAATGTCTCAGAGTTTTTCATCACATAATAATGAAAGTAAAAAAGCAGTTCTTTTGTCTACGGCATATATTTATATTTATAGTCCGTTACATAAATGCTTCGTGCAGGTCACAGGGATCCTGGACAGCGGGAGCCAAACTAACTATATTACGCAAGAGATGGCCTCCTATTTGGGCTTGAAAAAAGAAAGAATAAATGTTTCCGTTAGTGGATTAGGTGGAAATGCCTTTAATGTTAAAGGGAAAGTTAATACGATAATTCGTAATAAAAATGCTTCATTCTCTTCACCTAGCGATTTTTTTGTTGTTTCGAAAATTACTGATTGTGTACCTTCTTCAAATATTAAAATTGATAAAGCATTGTTACCAAATAGGGTTTTGCTAGCTGATCCTACTTTTGACATACCGGGAAAAATTCATTTAATAATTGGGGCAGAACTCTTTTATGAGATAATAAAAGAAGGAAAAAATCGCATTTCACCAAATTTAATGTTTCAAAATTCGGTGTTTGGCCTTATTGCTACTGGAACTGTTAAAATTAAGAGTTCTAACTCATATTGTGGATTAACATTTAATTATGAAATTGAGAATATTGAATCTAATCTTAAAAAATTTTGGGAAATAGAAAATATTTCGCCTGACCGTTTTCTAAGTAAAGAAGAAGAATTTTGTGAATCTCATTCTCAAAAAACGCACAAACGGAATAATACCGGAAGGTTTATTGTTGAAATGCCGATTCAAACTGATCAATTAAATTCATTGGGAAATTCGAGAAATTTAGCAGAAAGGAGTTTACAACAAACAGTAAAGAGATTGGAAAATAATAGTGCTATGAAAAAACTTTATTGCGAATTTTTAAATGAATATGAAACATTGGAGCATATGGAAAGAATTTCAGTCGAAGATTCTCGCTCAGTAGTTTATTACATGCCTCATCATGGCATTTTTAAACCGGATAAATCCTCTACTAAACTAAGGATTGTCTTTAATGCCTCTGCACCTACCACAACCGGAAAAAGCTTGAATGATATTTTGCTTTCCGGTGAAGTTAAGGAAGATCTTTTTGATATTTTGTTAAGATTTCGGAAATATATGATTGCTTTAACTGCGGACATTAAAAAAATGTTTCGGCAGATTTTGATGGATCCTTCGCAAAGGGACCTTCTACGCATTCTTTGGAAGGATTACGAAAATAATTCCACAATTGCCTTTAAATTGAACACTGTCACTTATGGAACTAAATGCGCCCCTTTTTTGGCCATAAGGTGCATCAAACAATTGGCTTTAGATGAGAAGGATAAATTTCCTCTTGCGGCAAAAGCTATCCTATCTAGACAGATATAGCTATCTAGATCCTATCTAGATAGCTATATGGACGATATCGTGACTGGATCCCCAGATTCAGGCTCGGCAATTGCCCTGAAAAATCAATTAATTGACATATTTCGTTCTTGTGGAATGGCTTTGCACAAATGGAATTCAAATTTGAATGAGCTTTTAAATCATGACGAAATCGAAGATGTCTCCTTTTGCACTAAGTCTGACACTTCAGCTAAGACTTTAGGTATGGTTTGGCAATCCAACAAAGACCAATTTGTGTTTAGAGTTTCGGTGAAACAACAAAAATCATACACCAAAAGACAGGTTCTTTCTGTCATAGCAAAATTGTATGATCCGCTTGGGCTCATTGGCCCAATTATTTCCAAGGCCAAGTGTTATCTTCAAAAATTGTGGTTGTGTAAACTAGGATGGGAAGAGAAGATTCCGGAACCTCTTGCTAGTGATTGGTGTAACTTCGTAAGTCAACTAAAAACTATAGAAAATATAACAATTAGTCGATACATTTTAACTCCTTCCACAGAAGCAATATTTGTTCTTGGTTTCGCTGACGCTTCCATAACAGCTTATGGTGCTGCAGTTTATATATATTGTTTAAATCCATCCAACTCGACCACATCAAACCTCATTGTAAGCAAATCAAGAGTGTCACCTCTAAAGACCATTTCTGTGCCAAGGTTGGAACTATGTTCCTGTTTGCTTCTTTCTCAACTTGTCGCCAAAATTCTCCCTTCCTTACAACTAGACATTCAAGGAGTAATTTTATTCTCAGACTCAACTATAGCATTGGCATGGATAAAAACCTCTGCTCATCTATTAAAAACTTTCATAGCAAATAGAGTCTCAAAGATTCAGTCTCTCACTGAACAATTTTTATGGAAACACATTCCTTCTAGTGATAATCCAGCTGATATAATATCTCGTGGAACATTTCCTCAGGAACTCTCAGATATGGAACTGTGGTGGAAAGGTCCATTTTTGACTAATAATATCTTGGACTTGACAGAAAAAGAGGAAAAAACTGACTTTCCAAATGATGATGCATATTTAGACGAACTTAAATCAAACAATACTATTAATTTGCATCTTATTTCTCAGGACTTTAATCATTTTCTTAACAAACTTTGTAATTTAAGTAACAGTTATTTTTAAGTTAATTTGTATTTTAATTTATATTTATAGATTTATTTATAATTGCAAGCACAAAGAAAGGATAGTAGGGCCTATTAAAAAGGAGGAATTTTACCAAGAAAAGTTAAAATTAGTCAAATTGGTTCAGGTAATGTATTTCACCAGGGAAATGAAGGCACTCAAGAAAGGTGAGAAACTAAAGGATAGTTGAGTAAGTAATTTAAATCCTTTTCTTGATAGGGATGAAATTATTAGGGTTGGTGGTCGTTTAGATAAATCAAATTTATCTTATGATAAAAAACATCCGATTCTTTTACCGAAAGATCATAGGCTTACACTTTTAATTTTCCAGTATTTTCACTTAAAAAATTTGCATGTTGGTGCTCAAACCTTGCTTCATTTTGTGAGACAAGAATTCTGGCCCTTAAATGGCAGAAACATAGCTAGAAAAATCGTGCATAATTGCAGTTTGTTTTAAAAACAAACCTAAAATTGCAGAACAAATCATGGCCTCGTTACCTAAAGAAAGGGTAAATATAAACCCCCCTTTTTCAAATTCAGGCATTGATTTATGTGGCCCATTTTTTATAAAATACAAAAACCAACGTAAGGGAGTTTTTAGTAAAATTTATGTCGCAATTTTCGTCTGTTTTGCTACTCGTGCAATTCATTTAGAAATAATAACAGATTTAATTTCTGAAGCCTTAATAGCTACCTTAAAAAGATTTGTAGCTAGGCGCGGAATTTGTGCTACCATCTTTTCCGATAATGCCTCCAATTTTGTTAGTGCTAATTCAGAATTGAAAAAATTGCATAAAATTGTAAAAAATCAATCCGAGGAATTGGCTGCTTACTTATTGGCTAATTCAATTTCTTGGAAATTCCTTCCTCCTAGATCCCCCAATTTTGGTGGCTTGTGGGAGGCAGGAGTAAAATCCTTTAAGCACCATTTAAAAAGAACTATTGGAGATTTAAAACTAACTTTTGAGGAATTTTTAACTGTCGTTAATCAAATCGAAGGTATTTTAAACAGTAGGCCTCTAATATCTTTATCTTCGGATCCAAATGACTATGAAACGTTAACCCCAGGACATTTTTTAATCGGCCGCCCTATAAATAGCATCTGTGAACCAAACTTGACTGACCTTGCCAATAACAAACTTAGTCATTGGCAGCAAATTACAAAAATTAATCAATTAATTTGGAAAAAATGGAGTAGAGATTATTTAAATAATCTACAACAGCGAACAAAATGGTTATTTGAAAAGGAAAATATAAAAATTGGAACTATGGTCTTATTAAAGGATAGTAATTTGCCCATGTGTACCTGGTCAGTAGGTCGCATTCAAGACGTTATTTATGGGAGCGATGGTAAAATTAGGGTTGTGCTTGTAAAAACCCCAAAGGGTATATTCAAACGAGCAATTTCTAATGTTAGTATTTTGCCCATAAATGATCCTTTATTATAATGTAAATATTTATTTTTCTTGTATTTCTGTGCATTTATATTTTAAAAATTTTGCAGTAACTTTGTATTTTAATATTATAATTGAATTGAATTGTATATTTGTATTATTGATTGAATTGAAACTTGTATTATAATTGAAGATTTATTGTAAAAAAAAAAAATAATAATAATTGTTACAACGAAGGACATTTGTTTAAGATATGTTGCTGAAATAAATATTTCAGTGGTGGCCGGTATGTTGGCGCCCCTCTTGGCTTCTAATATCGCTTGGCGATAAATGTAATTCAGAAGTTGTTTTGTTCTTCTCTTGTTCGGGAGTCTCCATGGGGAGCTCCGAAGTAAATAAAAAATGGTTTGTTTAAATTACAGTCCACTTCTAATGTCGTAGTCGTTAACAGATGGAACCCGTCAAAACTTGACGAAAAAAAAATATTATAACAATATCATTAAAATAAGCTTCTTTATTATTTAAGAAGAGTGCAAATGAAACACTCTTTCAAATATTCTATTTTAAAAGTTTTTTCCTCAGTGAAATACAGTGCGATTTCCAATGCAAACAATCCGTAAACAACTGCGTAATGCAAATCAGTTTGACATTACCGCCATATTCTCTACGGCAAGAAAGAAAATTTCATGGACCTATGAAGTATCATACAAATAGTATATTCCTACGTTCATCTCATATTCAGTAAATAAAAGAACATAGTAAATAAAGCACACATCTCCCCCCTCCCCCCTGTGATAATGCAACCGAATGAGCTCCTATGAGCATGTGCATTGCATCTGCCCAAAAGCACCGTCGAGATTCGACGTTAAAAAAAGTTTTTAAAATGTTTAAATTAAAATTTTTTAAATGTCTTTAATCATTGTTCATTTCAAATCCATGTCTTCTAAAACGCATCCATTGTTTTAAGGTAATCAGATGAAGAATTGTTTTTACAATAATAAATCAATCTTCAGATGAGGGAGATTTTTAATGTTTTCAAGTGTAATTTATTTGTATAGTTTCCTCCGTCCCTTTACATAATCAGGATGATTATCACTTTTCCATCACAGTCAGGGATCTTTTACCTCTTGTACAGTTAAATACCCAATAGATTTAAAAAAACAAAAACAATTCGTAGCATATTCTGATGCAACATATGCATCAGCGGATTCAACATATCAATTTTATGTTAAACAAAAACTCAAAATAGTTTTTTTCTTTTTTGACAGATTTTAGTTTAGCGCCAAAATGCTCTATCTTATGGATAATCTGATCTTATGATTTATCAGGCTTTATTATTTTTTTTTTTTCACTTTTCATGATGGTTAGAGAAATCTATTTTCAATTGTGGCAACTTTCCCAGGGGCTATTTTACATTATTGGATCGAAAGCTAATTTTTTCTTTCTTATTCATGATGTAAGAATTAAAATTATAAAATGTAGTAAAATGTAGTAAAAAAATGAAATTTGTAGTATTTAGAAGTGATGTAAGCGCGATGAAAGCTAAAGCGATAGCGCCGTTTGTTGTCATAACCGTTATACATTTCTAAAAATTGCCACTGTGTTTTCGCTGGCGTCCAAAAGTAGACTACCATTTTTTGACATCGAGAGAGAAATTCACAGTGAAAGAAATATGACTTTGCCGCTAATATGGAACTGTTAAATGAACTCATAATAAACCTACCAAAATAATTGCTATAAAATATTAGCCTTGCACTGTTTATTCTAGCTAAAAATATAATCATTATTTCAAGTTCTTTTTTTCTACCATAGCACTATTTTTAATAATTTTAATTTTCCAGAAATCCTTTACTTTTGGGAATTTTTTATATTAAAAAATGAAATCTTCTAACCTATAATTAAAAAAAAAGTAATTGGTAACATGCAATCAAGATGAAGCAATCAATATAGACTCCAATTCTAATCTTTATAATTAAGAATGGAAAAATCAGTTAAAATTAGGGGAGAGTCGTCCAAAACGGGGACGGCGGGTCAAATGGGGACATTCGGTTTCTCACTGATAAGTGCTGACATCTGGTGATCCAATGTACTACTATTATTCCTTTACATCAGATTGCCATTTTGAAAAGATTTGTTGACGCAATTTGCTGTTATTCTTTCTGCTACGAAGTTTTGAATTTTTAGCAAGAAAAAAGTTCGATTTTGCCCTGCACTATATTGAGCTGTATGAATTTACATTTGAAGATTCAATTTTGGTAAGTAAATCATTTTTTTCGCTCTAGTTTTAAGTTATATTCTGATATGTTTCTTCATTTTCTATCTTACATGTGTGTGAAGAGATGCCATGTTTTCTAGCGTTCGTCATGGTCGGCTCAAATGGGGACATAGAGGGTAGTCCAAAATGGGGACGTCCCCGTTTTGAACGTCTCATAACAATTTTGAAATATGTTTTAATTTGCTTTAATTCTGAGATATTATGTTGTGAATTAAGTGCTTAAATTGAGTGTAAGAGATTATTTGTGTAGATTAAACAAAATTAGTTTTATAACGATTTAATAAAATTAATTTTATAATGATTAAATGTAATTATTTTTACAAAGATTAAATATAATTAATTTAATATAGATTAAATACAATTAATTTAATATTGATTAACTAAATTAAATAAATATTTAAGTTACAAAAATAAAATTTAATGTATAATTTTTTTTAATGTCAAAATGATAATTTGTTCTGTTATTTACAGAACTATCATTTTATTTGAAGACGAGATGGGGCGCTATCAAAGGAAAACTGATCGACAGAGAGCATGGCTGGTGCAATCCAAGAAGTTTTAGAAGGGAAAATGGGTTACAGGAGAGCATCTAAAGCCTACAACGTTCCACAGACAACTCTGGAGAGGAAGGTGAAAGAGGCTCGACAGAAGGAGCTCTCTTCACAAGCGGCTGCTGCTAAATGCTTAGGAAGATATAAAACAGTTTTTTCGGAAGCCCAAGAGAAGGAATTGGTGGACCATCTGTTACATTTGGAAGAGAGGTTGTTTGGCGTTACGCTATCAGATTTGAGAACTCTCGCGTTTGAGCTAGCAGAGAAAAACAAAATTCCGCATGTTTTTAACATGGAACGGAGAATGGCTGGAAAGGACTGGCTTTATGGATTTCTAAAACGTCATCCAATATTAGCTCTACGTAATCCTGAAAAAACCTCAATGGCGCGTGCAAAAGGTTTTAATCGCGTCGGTCTCAAAATGTTCTTTGATTTATTAGAGTCATTGTATCTAAAATATCAATTCTCACCCAATGATATTTACAATGTAGATGAGACAGGCATCTTGACAGTGCCCAATAAGCCATCTAAAGTCCTTGCTTTGCGTGGAAAAAAACAAGTTGGCAGTTTGGCATCAGCCGAGCGAGGGGTACTTGTGACAACAGAAATCTGTGTCAATGCCGCGGGAAATTTCGTTCCAACAATGTTTGTCTTTCCTAGAAAGCGAGAAAATGCTCTCTTGATGGATGATGCCCCTCCTGGATCATTTGCGGTATATCACGAGAGTGGTTGGATTAACAAGGAGACTTTCCTTGTTTGGTTCAAGAAGTTTGTGGAACATTCAAATCCAGGACCTACAAAGCCAGTGTTGTTAATACTTGATGGCCACAATTCCCATACAAAAAACTTGGAACTGGTGAACTTTGCTCGGGAAAATAACGTGGTGTTGATATGCTTTCCCCCTCACACCACACATCGGTTGCAGCCACTCGATGTCTCTTTCATGGCACCACTTAGTGCCTTTTATGAGCAAGAGACAAGGAAATGGCTCATACATCACCCTGGACGCTACGTGACAATTTACCAGGTCGGAAACCTTTTCAAAAATGCATTTTCAAGAGCAGCTACTGTGCAAAATGCTATGAATGGGTTTAAAAAAACAGGGATATATCCCTTTAACAGAGATGTGTTCCCTGAACATTTATTTGCGCCTTCAGAAACAACTGAAAAACCTGCTAACAACCCTTTAGAACGTCATTTAGCATCGAGTGATGGAATCGTCACACCCCAACCTTCCACTTCATCGTTTGGAATATCTTCAGCTATAGAACCCCAGACATGTTCAGCATATAACATTTCACCGAAAATAATAATGCCTCCACCACAAGAAATTGAACGCATGAAAAAAAAAAGTGAATGACAAGAGGAGAGGTAAAACTGCCATACTCACTTCATCGCCTTTTAAAGCAGAATTGGAAGCTATGGAACAGGAGAAAAATGAAAAGCAAAATAAACTGAAAAGAAAATTGGTCAAGAAACCTACCGAACCCAATCCTAAATATCCAAAAGCTAAAAATGAGAAGAAAATTAAAAAAAAATCAAGATCCGTTATCATCTGATGAGGAAGAGAATAGCGATGACGCTTGCATTTTTTGTAATGAGCTTTACATTGACTCGAAACACAAAGAGGGGTGGATTCAATGTAGCAGCTGTCGAGGTTGGGCCCATGAAGCATGTTCAAGTGTTGACGAAAGCGATGTCAATTTCATATGTGACTTTTGTATTTGATTACTTTTTGTGACATTCTAGTAACTGTTAAAAAAGGTAAAATTCCTTATCTGCATTTTGATTTTGCATTAAAGTCAATCTTTCTTTGTAAAACAAGTTTTTCTAATAAAATTTCGCAGTAGAACTTGAATTTATATGCTATTTCATATGAGTACCCCATTTTACCCACCCGGTTGTCCAAAACAGGGACTTCGAACATTTTTCAGAAAAATGGTTTTTTTTGCCTATACTAAGGATTTTTTTTAAAAAACCCCCTTGCCATCTCATAGTCTAAGACATGCTCTAAACGGGAAATGCTTTGCCACATTTTTCTTATTTATAGATTTTTTTTTTGCA
Source organism: Maratus michaelseni (assembly GCA_963931845.1). Lineage (NCBI taxonomy): Eukaryota > Metazoa > Arthropoda > Arachnida > Araneae > Salticidae > Maratus > Maratus michaelseni. The sequence goes on along the minus strand of OZ007592.1, from coordinate 627,633 downwards.
GACAGAAATATGTTAGCGTCCCCATTTTGGACAACTTTCCCCTACGTCATGCTGACACAATCATATAAATTTTTCTCTTTAGTTTTATCTATGTTAAAATGCATTTCAAGCTAATCATAACGTCATTTTCACCAGCGCAAACTTTTCACACTTACTTTGTATATGTTACTTTTATGCGTAAATACCATGTATACAAATCAAAATATATTTGTATTTGACTGTAATGAAAAATGGCATCAACAAAGTTATAATGCATAATAATAGACGCTTTCAGTCGTGACGTCAATCATGACGTTTTGCTTGGAAACTGACTCCAAACAAACGGTTGCTATGTTGTATTTTCTATTATATTTTATATATGTAGCTATTTCTTATAGCTATATTACAGCGCCTAGAATACATAGTGTGGAAACCGGCTACAAAATAGTACTAAAAAATTGTATCCAATAGATGTACAACGTTACTGAAAGTTTTAGGATGGGTTCGCAGCGCCATCTGCTAGCTCTTGACATTGTATTAGAATGTTTCGGCTGGTGGTAAGTATTTTAAATACTTAAATTATATATCCTTTGCTCCTCTGACTTAGTGGATTTTATAAGCTTTTTTAAAATTATGAAAACATGGCTAAAAAACGTGATACGCATTTTTTTGTCTATGGTTGCAACATTATCGTAGGAGCACCGTTGCACATTTATAGGCTACAACTTTTTAGCACTTTTTAAAGCATTACACCATTTGCCGGTTTCCACACTATGTATTCTAGGCGCTGTAGCTATATCTCACGGTAAAGTGTTTCAATACATTATATGCAGCGGTAACATTTTTTTACGATTTATATTTAATAAGAAATAAAACATAGCAACCGTTTGTTTGGAGTGTATCCAACAACATCGCTGACGTCACACTGAAAGCGTCTATAAAATAAACCCAATGAACAATATTACCGTGACATCACAATAAATATGAATTTTTATTCGCTTATAAAACACGCGGATAAATATTTTTACCTAAATTTAACTTGCAAATTAAAAAATTCGGTCTAAAAGCCACGTGCTTTTAATCTTATTTCTCTATTATCTCGCAACCACAGAGTTCAGAAAATAAACTATGTACCTCGCAACAGTGGGCGTTAATCTGATTGCCGACTTTATGACGTCATAAGCAGAAGTAAAAGTTTAATTGAAAATTACGGCTAATTAATTAAATTTTCGAACAAACGAATGCACGATAACAAATCTGTGTCCAAATGTCTTTCATTTAAAAAAAGAATGGTGTAATTTGATGCAGTAGTTTGTTCTCACGGATTGTCGAAAGAAATCGCTTAGCGTTTTAAATATATAGATTATAGAAAGAGAATTTTCAGAATTAAAGCATCGAAACTGCCAGTTCTAGATTATTATAATTTTATAACATACTAGGGGGCCTACCCCCTGCGAGCTACGCTCGCCAACCCCCGCTCAGACTTCGAGGCCTCTAAAAACATGACAGCGTGCTTTATTTAAAAAATATTGGTAAATCTGTAATTGGGTTGCCATGCTTTTATCGTTTTAATGGGGCATTTTTTGATTACCATGGCCTCATACACAGCTGTTGCGACAACTGACGACTGTTTTCGGGATTGATAAGTAAAATCAATTACAACTTGAAAACCATCTTGTATAAAATGGTTAGGTTTAAATTGTGGCTACCTCTCGGACTTTTATAACAACGATCTGTATTCTATTCTTCCGTTGCATTTAAGGATGAGAAAAATCCATCTGCTTGTGAATAACATTAAGAACCACGGTATTGAAATGTACTATGTTATAGACATTTTCAGTAACAGGTTTTAATTTTCTCTCTATTTTAGTGCTCCATCATGCACATTTTCATGTTATTTTAAATATGTAAATTATTTATTTTAATTAATATGTATATACGAATTTTCTAATAATTATTTATCATACAAAATTAATTAAATATTTTGTGCATGCATGCCTGCATTTATTCGGCATCAATTGATGAGATATTTAAACAAATTCACTATCCACGATAATTTTACACCATGTTATGTCACTTGAATATTGTCCATAAGAAAATCGGGTACTTTTCCAGTATAGGATCCTTTGCTTTTAGGTTTGGCGTAATTCGAGCTTCAAAAAGGGATAGATTCGTTAAAATACATAGATTTGTTGCCAAAAGTTATGAAAACAAACCCAATGAACTATTGGTGCTTTTCTATTATAGGGGTCTTGACGCTTTTTTAAAAAGCTTCGCAGAAAAAACCAAGCAGGATATTTTATTCTTCTTCCGTTCAGTTGGGCAATTATTATTTTATATATTCTTTTCAAATATCCGAATTAGTGATTTTATAAATTCGTTTAATTAAATTTTACAAAAAAATAACAAAATGATATCAATAAATAATAATTACTATTAATTCCTTTATTATTATTAATTCTTTTGCGTTTACATAAATGACGTCATTTGGACGAATTTATTCAAAATATTTTCAGTTTATAAATTAAATTAAATGCCGACAGACGATTGAATCCTGACGATAGAAATGTGATTTTTTTTTTCAAATTTTCCTGAAAAACATAATTTAATCAGAATCTTGTCTTCATTATCGATTGAAATAAAAGATAAATTCAATTTCAATTTGAAAATGACGAATATAAAGAAATCAATAATCCCTATCGGGATCCTTTTCAATTTTTTTCCCTTTTTTGTCACAAAAAACTGAGTAATTAGTTGCCATCACTACAGAAATGTCATTAAAATTAGAAAAAAATTAATATCTCGAAAACTAATTCCAATTTCAAAATTCTATTACCAGTTTTGACATCCGCGGATTTTATGGACAATTGGTATTAATTTCACCATCAAGCGTTTAATATTTTATTAAAAATAGCCCTGAAACATAATCAGTCGTTTCATAAAATCGTTTCACAAATTCGTTTCATAAAATCGTTTCACAAATTCGTTTCATCAGGATTTTATATATATAGGGTAGATATCCAGTTTATCAGTATGTACGTTAGAATGAATCTTCTATAATGGGGTTCCTTGCATTTTAGCTTCAGGTTTTCGAGTAAATTTAGCTAAAATCTTAAAACCAAGACATATTGACATATTATCTAAGATGATTAGATGAGAATAACAGTAGATTTTCTAATGGAAGAATGGTAGTGTGTCCGTAGATTTTCTAATCTTCCTTATTCGTTCCAATGTTAGAATGAAAGGGGGAAAAAATTAGCATCAATATGGTTTACTGTAAATATGGATAGCTTAACAGGCGTTTAACAAGAACCACTTCACTTCAGTGTAAACTACAGAAGATTACTTAACAGGATTAAAAATCTCTGTATTAGAGAGTGTAACGATGCAAACGGACATGAAGCGTAAATTCCTAAGTAAATTAAGCGGTAATTGTCAATAAAGATGAAATGGATAACAACACAAAATATAAGATATGCTGCCAATGATCGTAAAGAGAATTTCTCCTCTAACAGAAACTTCCGATTTGGCGAAGGATTGAGCAAGTAAATCTAATATATGAAAATCAAATCTGTTTGTCTGTCTGCACTTCTATACAAATCAACAGTTTAAAAGCCAGAATTGTGAAATGCTACGTGTAGGTGTATTAAAACACGGCCGAGGCAACTAAAGTAATCCGGAATCGAAATAATGTGGAGTTAATTTTTAAATAATAAAAAACCAAAAATCTAATAGCTTTTCCGGGAAGAGTTCCATATCCTGGGCTGGTTCGCGCGATTGGCAAAAAAATCCAAACTGCTTTTCGCAGATTTCACCCTTTTAAGGTTCGAACTTTTTTAGAATTTTTTCTTGGACAGTATTACATCTTATAAGTAGTTACCATGCCAAATTTCAAATTTCTAGCTCCTTCAGTATTAAAAAAAATCGCAATTTTAGAACGTTTTTCGCTTCTGCACCCCCCACCTGGGGTTAATGGCACCGACATAAAATATAGCCTATGTTGGAGCAGAGGTTGTCACCATCTATTTGCCACCATCACTTTTGAAATTGGTTTCCAGAGATTACCCCCTACAAACAAACAAACAAACAATCTTTACTCCTTTATAATATTAGTATAGTATAGATATATTTAAATCCCTGAGTTTTTCAGATTGTGGGGAAAAAATGTGACTTTTCCATGACTTTTTGAGCACTTGTCATTTTCCCTGACAATTCCCTGTTTTCCATATTTTCCAGTTGCGTAGGAACCCTGTCTCTCTTTTTAGGAGAGAGAAACGAATGTTGCAGTTGTGCGCCTCCGCTTCGCTCATGGCTGAAGAGACGCTAGAGAGAGAGAGATTTCATTCTCATTTTATGCGCAAACAAACAAAGGATAAGCCGTGAGAAAGAGACACGATTGGGCCGTTTTTTAGGAATGGGATGAAAATGCACCGCAATCCCATCCTAAAAGTTAGAAATGGCATTTGTTTAGTTCTGTTAAATCCCTTATTACATATCCTTATGCTCTATTCAATGCATTATAGAGCCGTGTTTCTAATAAGGCAAAGAGAAAAAGGAGAAATGATAACACATTTCATTTTGGGGGAAGGTTACAACAAACACTGTATTATTATTAATCGCATTGCGTATCGAACACGAAATAACGGTTTTTACTGCGCTCCACTCATAAACATTTTCAGCTGACTTTCAATGCATTTCGCATGCTGAACATGAAAGAACACCTATTATTTCGAGTTAAGAAAAATGTGGGCAGAGTGTAAGTCAGAAGATTGAGTTGGATAAAAGAATCAGATTTGGATAAAAAAAAAGTTTTGCCGCTGGAAAATTCAACAGGAAAACTGAACCAAGTGCATTCAAATTGACAAACATATAAAAAGATGGGTGAGGTAGGGTGACTGCCCGGGTCACTAAAAACGAAGGTGACGCAATTTATTTATTTTTTTTATATCCACATCCAGCCTTAGAGTGGCCATAAACACTAAGGAGTGCAAAACTCACAAAATATAAAAACTTAATAGTTTTTGTTATTAAATTTTGAAAATGAGCGCTAGGTTTAGGTATTTTAAAGTATTTAGACATGTGGTTCCCAACGCGGGGCGTATGCCCTATAGGGGGTGGGGATGGGGTGTGCAATTTGAGTTTTTAGGGGGGCAATTTCAGATTTGTTTTTGAATAAAGTTTTCATTTAAAAGTCAAATACACAACTGTAACCGGAATAATTGTATGAAAAGTTGTGCTCTGTTTATTGAAAGAAACGGATGAAACAACTTAAGGGTGTGTCTAAAATTGACAATGTTGAACGCAGCTAAAAAAAATGTTTGACTCTTACAAAATCACCAAATGAGCATCGCAGAAGGAAATGAGAAAAAAAGCAAACTTCTTATGGCTTATAAATTTTTAAATGCATATGTTATAATGTGTGGTCTACACATTATAACATATGCATTTTAAAATTTATAATTGGATAATAGCTAATGATAGTGGAAAAAGGCTATCAGAGAAGGACTAACTCAAAATTGATAAAGGTGCGAAATCCGGAATTGCTACTTATAAATTACTAGGAGACAAGGGGATGGGTAGGTATTTTTAAAAAAATTGTTCTAAATCGGATAAAAGCGGGAGCGAGACAAAATTGCAGTACTTAACAATTTTGAACTTTAAATAAAAGCTTGTAAAACTGTGATAAATAAATGTTTCTGTTTATGAACCTAATAAATTTATCATAGAAACTCGACAGAGTTTCTCGCCAAGCATAAGAAACAGCAATGCATTGAAAGGTAAATGAAAGGAATTTCCGCCAATGGACGCCAAACAATTTTACAAAAAATTTTTAGCACTCTGTCTAGTTTATATTTTGCGGACGAAACAAAACGGGTTTTTGACACATCTATATCTCGCGTTCTATTTATGATAGAAACAAAATTCTTGATTCTATGGAATGGGGCGTGCCAAGGGACTAAGAATTCAAAAGTAAAGCAAAATCCGACGAATAGGTTTTCAGTAAATGCGATTTTAAAAGTGCTGTTTTTTGCACTTTTTAAATCTTGTTCAGACCAAAAACTGTTGACAGGGCTACAGCAATGTGTAAATATCCGATTTTTATGCGGTTTACGTCATTTGAATTGTTTTATGAGTAGTTCGGACCTTTGTAAGTTTCATGTAAAAATATTAATTAGTTTTTGATTTCTATCAGTTTAAAGTTATTGATTCCTATACTTCACATAGAGCAAAAAAATAATAAATGACCCAACTCTTTTAGGAATGGTCGTATACACATGATATTAAGATATGTTATTACACTCGACCCAAGTAAGCTTCCTATTATAAAAAATCGTAACATTTAAGGTTCGTTTACAGGGTCTCACAAAAGATCTTTTGATATAGGACTAAAGAGTTGTGTAATTATCCGATTTTTAAGCGGTTTGCAGCATTTGAATTGTTTTTATGAGTAGTTCAAATGTTTAATATTTTGTGTAAAAATATTAATTAGGTTTTTATGTATACCACTTTAAAGTGATTTATTCCTATACTTAAGATGAAGCAAAAATGATATTAAATGGTCTAACACTTTTCAAAAAGAACGTATGCGCATGATGTTAAAATATGTTACTACGAACGACCTAAGTTAGCTTCCTATTGTAAAACAGAATTGTAGAATTTACTGTTCGTTTACAGCTACAGGGTAACTCAAAAGATTTTTTAATAAGACTAAAAAGTTGTGTAATTAGCGAATTTTTACGTTGAAGTACTTGAACAACTATCAATACAGAGGAAAAACAATAGTATAAATAGCATAATTTTTGTCAAAGTGGCTATATACACAAGATATTCAAATATGTTACTACATCCTCTCTATTGTAAAGCGGCATTGAAGCATATACGTTTCGTTTACAGAGTCTCTTAGAAGATCTTGATTACACTACAACCGATGTATATTTACTGAGTGAGATGTATTTTAATGATTTTACACTGTTTCAATCTCTGTAAGGTTTCATTATCTTGCTTTAAAATTTAATATAAGTTCATTTTGTCCGTCTGAAATCTCGTCGATGTTAAGCTCTAAATCTATTAAAATATAGTATTTTCATCGATTAAAAAAACTGTGTTTATTTATAAATATATAATTCTAGCGTATCAGGAATTGATTGAAATAGCGATTACAAAATTCCAACTTTACGTTCATGCGCTGAGTAAAAGTATGTAAAAATGTTGCTACCCCAAGTTTTGCGTTTAAATATTTGCCGTTCATCGAATCTCCGGCTATGACGAACTTAAAATGCTAAATTTCGTATACAATAGGCGATCGGTAACGAACTGTTCGGTTTACGAACAAATCGGTTAACGAACACTTTCGCGTGAGATTTTTATAACGAACACCTCACGAAACAAAGCCATTATGAAGCAATGCCGTGTTTCATATTTGCCGAGCTATACTTATTGCCTCTATTGTCAACTTTGAGAACATTTTAACAGTTGCATACATATGTCCTAATTAATTCATGGACTGCCGGAGATTGGGGACCTATATTTTAGGATCACCGAATTGGAATGAACAGACTATATGAACAGAAATCACTTTAATAGTTTTTATACTTTTGCAAACGTTGCGAATTAGATATTTTTCAAATTCTCGAAACGTCGAGTTAAAAAACTTAAACAAATAAAAAACTTCTAAGGTGCTCAGTAATTTTCAAAAATAATATATTTAATATGTTAGTATAAAAATCCCTGTAAATTTTTATACTAATAGAAATAGGTTCGTAGAAAAAAAAATGTTGATTATTCTCGGTAAAGTATGCAGGGCCGGCCCAACGGTATTTTGGCGCCCGTGCGAGTATCCGTCGCCCCCCCCCCCCCAACCCCGAAAAAAAGGAAATATTCTTGGATTATTCTTAACTTTTTATATATTCGTTACTATTAAACATACTATTACTAATTACTTATGATATTATTTAAAGAATACATAAAGGCATTAAAATTCAATCCCTTTTTGTATTATAAAATGTCTCAAAAGGAAAATTTTAATTTTACAATAAATAACAGTTTTACTATGTAATATTACGATCTCAGATTGAAATACGATATAATAATCTGGGGAAGCGGACAAAAACGAGGCAAAGAGACTGATTCCCAACAGACAACCAATTGCCTTCCTCCCCCCCACCCCCTCCTTTGAGGGGCAAGGGTAGAAAATAAAGAAAAATCATCCGATCTGATGTTTATATTCTTAAGAAGAATATTACCAAAATTTTATCTTCAAAAGCCATCATAGATTCTGGATAACTTAAAAACAAGAAAGTTTACGACAAAAAGTTTTTATTTCAATTTTCTTGCAATTTCACTTTTGTTACATAACATCTTCTTCAAAGCTCTTCCATTTATACAGAATTTCAAAGATCTGATAAGGAAAAATTTACTCAAAAAAAAAAAAAAAAATACACTCTGGAACCTGAAGCATAGGCCTACGTGGCAGTACCACAAAAAAAAGTTTCCCATATTTTAAACTACAGAATTTATTTGTGCACTGATAATTATGCATGGAAACTGAAATTACCCCACACGTTTAAAGCCACAGGGAAGTTGCAAGAATTTCGTCCTTCCTGAAAGGATGGCCCTGCCAAGATGTTCTTATTACCTACTCCTGGACAATTAATGGACCAACAACTGACAACTATATCTTGGTTTGCCCGAAAGAGATTAATTATCACTTCTTAGAAATACTTATATTGGTCATTTCCCTACCCGAAGTGTCCCCTCTCTCACCGGCTCTGACCACAGCACATAATATTTTACAGCTTTGTTGAAAGACTACGAAACTGGAATTCTTAGAACTGATTTGTTACCATCACCCTGGTGACAAAAAAGATAACTCTCGCTCAGATTCGGAGCCTTCAGAAATTATTTAACTTTATTTCTTCTGGCTCCCTATTGCTCCAAGCCATATAACTGTTAATCCTTTGACTCCTCCCTCACACACACATTCACTTATGTGTATGTACTCGTTTTGATTACATTAGTTCTCAAATCAGAAATAATTGTATTTGTTTGTGTAATCCTTCAAATATTTGTAAATTAAAATTTTGAGTAATCAGTGTCATAACATTTTCACTTGAATTTGAAATTCTGGGGTGGGCCGTGCCCCCTCCCCCCCTCCCCCGGTCTATGCTTTTATCCCATTCTTCTTTTAAACTTTGACAAAATTCTTTAGCTATATTTTGAAAAAAAAAAGTGTGATGGCCGGGAAACAAAATATTTATAAATATGATTTTACGTTATATTCATAATCATATTTTTCTAATTTTATTTTCTTGAAATACAAATTTATATATCTATTCCCTTTTAAATGTAAATTCTTTAAAGATAATTATTATTTTTTAAACTTTTCTAAAATATTCTATCTTATATATATATTTTTTTTTTTGGCATACATTTTCACATTTGATATGGAAATTATAAATATTGATTTGACTAAGGGATTTACAGAAATATTTATTTAAAAAAAATTACAAATTTTTAAAAGAACATACGTTTTTACTTACCCATCATACGTAGTATAGGGTAAGTCTTGTAATCGTTTTGAAAATCGATATTTTTTTTTTTTGACGGATTTACACGTTTCAGACACTGGAGATTCCGAAAAACATACTTTTAGAAAAAAAAATTTGCCGTCCGTCTGTGTGTCTGTAAACGCTCTATCTCCTGAAGAAATTGAGATAGAGACTTGCAATTTGGTATGTACTTAGTATGTAATAATGGGAAGAAGCCTATTTCATTTCAATAACCTCGATTAACCGGAACTATTTTTTTCGGACTCTCGAAATATTCGTTCTGATAAAAGGTATATAAAAATTTTCGAAATTGTTTATTTTAAGAAATGAATATAAAAGACAATAAAAAAACATAAATTTTGAATAAAGCATGAAGTCGATCGGATCATGAGTTGCCGAGATATTTGGAATCCTATTTTCCACACTCTTCGATTTTTCATGAACCTGTATTTCATCCAAATTTCACTTCAAAGATATATTTTAATTGGAAATTTGACGCTTAATCAGATGCAATAAACCGCTAGTTAATAGGATTATTATTTTTGGAGTTATAAGGAAAAACCTCTTTCAAGCAATTCAGTAATCGAGCCTTTAAAGTTTGTGACGTCATCAAGCCACGATTTTATTTGAATTGCAATGCATTTTATAAGTAGTTTACACATTTTTATTTTAATATTTTACATTATGCATATCCATGATGGGTAAGTATTACGGTGGCCCCCAACGACTAGTTTTTTTCTTTTTTCTTTTCTTTTTTTTTTTTTTTTTTTTTTTTTTTTTTTTTATGAGTACTTTTTACTACGATGAACATATTTTAAAAATTTTCACTTTAAATAAAAAATTCCGAAACCAATTTAAAGATTACATAGCTGAAAAACTTTGTACAAAGTTTCATGGTTTTATCTTTCATATTAAACTTAAATTTGAAAAGTCTTGATAAAAAAATATTTCCCCGCCCAACAACACAAAACTATAGCAAGCCCCACCAGTGGCTGAGAGGTTCTGCTCTCGAAGCTGGTAGACGGGAAGTGCTGGGTTCGATCCCAATCGCGCCCGTCGGCCTAATCGTTCGGAGTTTTCGTGGTTTTCTTCGAGCCGTGGATTTATCCATGAGTAAATACGGGTTAGGTTCCCTTAGAAAGACCCCCACGAAGGGCACTCCCCCCGGCCTATATCCCAAGTGTAGATAATTGGCCGTCAATAATCAACCCAACCCAACCCAACCCAAAACTATAGCTGAAAAACAATGTACAAAGTTTCACGGTTTTATCTTTCATATAAATTTAAATATATCAATTTAAATAAAAAAAAGATTTAAAATATATTTCCCCGTTCAACAACACAAAACTATCTGACACATTTTCTGACTCGTTTTTAAGCATAAAAGCACGAGACTTGCAGGTATGTTTTTTTGATGTAATATGAAATCGAAAAGTTTTTTTTTTTTTTTTTTTTTTTTTTTTTTGTTAAAAGAATTTTATCTTGAGTTATAAGTGATTTTTGTCTCAGGACAGCAGCTTTTTTTCCTTTCCTGCGCCGTCGTTTCCGAAAATTCGGTTCTAAATGTCAACTTTGACGGCATTTTTTGAAAATTCTTCTGCTTTTACCGAAAAACTGAAAAACGGTTCGATTGCATTAGTTTTTTAATAAGAGCATCTGCCAATTTGACATGTTTGGGATAAAAAATGTGCTAAAACGCAGCCAGTTTGGATTTTGGCCTTACACAACGAGTTTTAAAATAAACCTTCTCTCTCTCATCGGAAAAAGCTGTTCAGAATAGATTGAAAAAAAGAAACAATTTTAAATCATTGATATGTTTCTTAAAAAATATATAAATATTAAAATTAATAAGATGAACTGACCTCACAAAATTTTTACAATGCATTGTTTTCTTCAATGTTAATAACATCACACTCTTTAAGAATAAGTTTCCATCGACATTGTCTGATTTTTTTCTAAAATTTGAACTAGAAATTTTTTTTTCTAAAATGAACTAAATTTATCTCCTTTATTTCCTGAGAAAAAAAAAAAAAAAAAAAGAAAAAAAAAAAGAAAGAACGGACCAGGAAAAAATAGTTACATAGTCCTAATTTCATATCAATAAATGTTTTGACTTTAAACTTATTTGTGGTGCATTTCACATTGTCTTGTTGAAGCAAGGCTGAGGGAGGGGGATGTACTGGGCACAAGAGTAGAAGGGGGCGCCAAAAGAAGATTTGGTTCGTCCTTCGGTACAAAAAACAAATAACGAAATTTAGGAAAAAATGTCATGGAATCGGACGACCCAAAATAAAGATATATTCGTTAATTTTATACTCTTTGTTTTGAACAGGGCGTTATTTTTCCATTAAGGGACTGCTTAGGGGCGCCAGAGAATAATATTTGATTCACGAATTCATCTAAGATACCTGTAAGATTTATACACTCTCCCAATTATATTTGAATTAGTTCAATATTTCGGACATCGTGATGACAAAGTTTGCTTTTGTGTGTCTCTGTAAACAAACTATAAGAATTACATACTTGATTAATGAACACACCCAGATCCAAGGTACTTGTAAGATCAATACACTGTTCCAATTAGGTTCGAAATGATTCAATTTTGGAACATTATCGGGTTAACAAGATCTGGATTATATATAGATAGATAAAAACGAAGCGATTACAGTAGATCCATTTCTAAAGAAAGCAATATAAAAATATTAAGATAAATATGCTTCCTAACAATTATTTCATATTTAAAATAAAAATTAGGGGAATGGATTGAAAACTTCTCTGCATACATTTAGTTTGGAAAAGGATTGGAGAGGGCGCCAGAAGGCTTGCGACTGAAAAATCCCTAGTTTCGAACATGTATTGAAATACTATTACACTATTATTGATTTAATTACAGATTAAATTAAGAATAACTAAATAAAACGATGTGCTGAAGTTAATTTTTTAATAAGATTAATTACATATATAATTTTTAGTTAGAGAAATTTACCTCTATTAACCTTTCATTTGCGTCTTCGACAAAAGATTTGGCGCTCCGATTATATCCTTTTTTTCATCATGGTTTTTACTTTTTTCTTTTTTTCTCGGCGCCCTCTTGACCCTGTAATAATTTCCCTATTTTTTCATGCACGGCATTTTGAGTATAATCTTTAAATCAATATTGTTTAATAAAAAAAAACGAGAATTTGTACGATTCTCTGCAACTACAAGATGTTACCTGCAAAGGACAATTGCCACTATCGGCTGCATCAAGGGGACAGAGTCGACCGACCAGCCGGAGAAGAAAGAGTTCAGAATTGTAAAAATGTCAGTAGTAATTAATTAACTTCCCTCAGTCCTGGTGTTGAATAGAGGGTTGGTTATGTCTTTGCAGGATGTAATTTGAGTGTTAATAGCCTCGTCTTTTCAGATAAAGGAACCGGACATATGGCTGTATGGGAAGATTTCAGTGTCCTTGAACTATTATTTAAACCCAAGGTAGACCCACTCCTACAGACCGAAGCCTGGAAAAAAAAAGAAAAGAAAAAAAAACACGGAATCTAAAATTATTTTTTATCGGTGATCTTTTGACTTTTGAGCGCCCCTTAAGTCGTTTCGCGACTTGGCGCCCCGTGCGGTCGCACACTTCGCACGCCCCTGGGGCCGGCCCTGAAAGTATGCTCCATAAACTTATCGTTGTAGTTGACTGAAAAAAGTGCTTCTTATTTTTCCACATTTTTCTGAAACTGTAGTATTTTAATTAGTTTGTAAACTACTGTAAAATTGTCTAATTTTTTGTTTTTGAATGTATATAAACGGAAGAGTGATATAAACAAAAGAAAAAGGAAAATAAATATGTCATAAATAATCTGATGAATACAACGTAAGGAAATAAATATAAAAGTTTCCCCGTTGCTATGGTGGCGACATGTACATTGGAATAAGGCACTCAATAAATTGTATAATTCTGTTTATAGTATCTATCACTATTATTTTTTTTGCCCCTTTCATCTTTTCTTTTCTGAATAAAAATGGAATCCGTATAATTGAAATTAAATACCTTACAAAAAGGAGTGATATCTCATCAAAAACAACTCGTTGTAAATGATCCCGCCAAGCCACAAACCTAAAACGTCAGTCATCAAAAAGAAGTGATATCACATAAAAAGAAGCGATATAGAAGTGCATACTCCGAGTCCCGTGTAAAAATCTATCACCACTCATAATGTTTCCAAACGACTCGGAGTGAGGTACAGTATGTGAAAACTGCTTGGCGACCTGCAAGCTTTTATAATGTTTGCGTTTCCTGCAATTACATATGGCTATATTATTTTTCTTTTCTTTTATTTAATTTAATTTATTTTTTTATTTTGCTCCCATAAAGTTGTAATAGTTGAAGCTTCTGTGTTTGCATGTCCTTTCTTATTTATGAGCTTGAAAAATCAATTTGTTGATTTTATTTACCATTATTTAAACTAAAAACACCACTCTTACGAAGAGGATTTTTTAAGTAAACGTATAAAGATTTTGAGTTTGTAATATATATATATATATATATATATATATAAACCTTATAATAAACGTTAACTAAATTGAGATATATTGCAGTAATTCTAGCGTAAGCGGAATCGCATAGATCTGGGGAAAAATCCGTTCTGATAGTTGTTTGGCATACAAAAATATTTATAAAAGTGATATAACAAAAATTAGAAATTTATTTTTTCGATTTTCAAAATTGATATACTGCATATATTATAAAAGCCTGCAGGTCGCCAAGCAGTTTTCACATACTGTACCTCACTCCGAGTCCTTTGGAAACATTATGAGTGGTGATAGATTTTTACACGGGACTCGGAGTATATGCACTTCTACATCCCTTCTTTTTATGTGATATCACTTCTTTTTGATGACTGACGTTTTAGGTTTGTGGCTTGGCGGGATCATTTACAACGAGTTGTTTTTGATGAGATTTTAAACAGTCTATTTCTGAGTGAATTTTTTGTGCTCTTACTCATCATTCCCAGATCTCGATAGGCCGGCGCCAGGGGTGAGGCAAGTGAGGCAGCCGCCTCAGGGCGCACCCCTAGAGGGGCGGCATTTGGCTGGCATATTGCATGTGTCAAAACTTAAGAAAAAAGAGAGAGGGGATTACTTTTTCATATTTAAAATAAAAATACGGAGTACATTGCATATAATTACAGTCAAAGAAATTGCATATAATTACAGTGAAAGAATTCCGGTTACAATGTTTTAGTCCACTTTAGTAAATTTTCTTCGCGACGATTTTTGAATTATTAGTGATTTTTGACGAGATTTTTTTTTCTGCGTTTTGCGGTGATTTTTTACTATTCGTCAAAGGAATTAAATCGGATTCAAACTTTTAGCCTAATATAGTAAATTTTGTTCTCCGCGAGTTTGGAAATTTTAGTTGTATTTAATGCAATTTTCAATGTGATTCTCAGTGTCTGTTCGCATTCTGCTGCGATTTTTTGTTAATTTAGTAAATTTTGTCCTACGCGATTTTTAAAAAAATTCCGATTTTCAATATAATTTTTAGCATTTCCTGGCGTTTCACGGCGATTTCTTCACATTCATAAAAGAAATTCGGTTTCAAATATTTAGCCTAATATATTACATTTGATCTTCCGCAATTTTGAATGCGATTTTTAACGATTTTTACATAGCGTATTTTAAATTGATTTTTTTACATTCGGAAAATAATTCCTTTTGAAATGTTTTAGCCAATTATAGTAAATTTGCTCCTCTGAGAATTTTTAATTTTTAGCAATTTTTATGAGATTTCTAGCGTTTTTTATTTTGTTGTTGTTGTTTTGTGGCGATTTTTCTACCTTAGTAAAATAATTCCGGTTGTAAAATTTTAGCCATCTATAGTAAAGTTTGTCCTGTTTTCAATAAAGTTTATTCGGAATTCGTACAACGATTTTTTAATTTTTCTATACGATTTTTAGAGTTTTTTTTCCCGTTTCGCGGAGATTTTTTGACGTTGTTAAAAGGATTTCGGTTTCAAGCCTTTACACTAATATAGTAAATTTTGCCCTCCTCTATTTTTTAATTTCAGCGATTTTTCGCGTTCTGCAGCGATTTTTTGACATTCGTAAGAGACATTTAGCATCAAACTTTTAGCGTAATATAGTAAATTTTGTCCTCCGCAATTTTTGAATTTTTAATATGATTTTCAAGTCGATTTTTTCGCGTTTGATGGCGATTTTTTGACATTTGTAAAAGGAATTCTGTTTCAAACTTTTAGTTCAATATAGTAAATTTTGACCGCTGCGATTTTTGAATTTTTAGCGATATTTAGTGTTTTTTCGCGTTCCGTGGTAACTTTTCGACATTCGTGAATGATTCCTGTTACAATGTTTCAGTCCACTATTAGTAAATTTAATTCTCTACAATTTTTAGCGACTTTTAGCGTTTTGCGGCGATTTATTGACATTCGTACAAGGAATTCGGTTTCAAACTTTTAGCTTTATGTAGTGAATTTTTTCTCCGAGATTTTTGAATTTTTAGTGATTTTTAATGCGATTTAGAGTTTTTTCGAGTTTTTGCGTTTCTTGTTGAATTTTTTGACATTCGTAAAAAAAATTCAGTTTCAAACTTTTAGCCTATCATGTAATAGTGTTAAATTTTGTTCTCCGCGATTTTTGAAATTTTAGTGATTTTTATTGCGATTTTCAATGCAATTTTTAGCATTTTTTGCGTTTTGTGGCGATTTTTTGATATTCATAAAAGGAATTCGGTTTCAAACATTTGGCCCAATATATTATATTTTGTATTCAGCGATTTGCAATGCAATTTTTAACATTTTTTCGCTAAAATTTTTGAATTTCTGGAAAGAATTACTGTTAGAATGTATTAGCATACAGTAGTAAATTTTGTCCTCTGCGATTTTTTTTTTTTTTTTTAGCGAGTTTGTTTTTGTGTTTCGCGGCAACTTTTCCGCATTAGTAAAAGGAATCAGATTTTAATCTTCTAACCCAATATAGAAAATTTTGTCCTCTTTTCAATAAACTTTATTGGAAATTCGTTCAGCGATTTTTGAAATTTTTTTTGTTCGATTTTTAGAGTTTTTAGCGTTTTGTGACAATTTTTGGACATTCGTAAAATATGTTTTTTTAATCTCTTAGCCCAACAGTATATTTTGTCCTCTGCGATTTTGTATGCAACTTTTAGTGTTTTTTCCACAATTCGCCGCGATTTTTTTACATTAGTAAAAGGAATCCGGCATGAATCTTCTAGCCCAATATAGTAATTTTTTTCCCTTTTCATTAAAGTTTATTCGGAATTCGTGGAGTGATTTTTATATTTTTCGCGATTTATATTACGATTTTTAGTTTTTTCGCGCTTCGTGCTATTTTTTTATGTGCCTGGGCAACGCCGGTTGGGTCAGTTAGTTAAATTATTCTAGCAAATGAAAAACAATTATTTTTTAATATTAGGATGCTATAAAAAGCGATTTTGACAAAAGAAAAAAAAATATCAAGGCGAATTAGTATATTGAATTATTTATTTCACTGTTGGTACTTGTGTTTTTGTAAATATTACTGATGTAAAATTTAATCTTCATGTATACAATTTCAAATGATCATGTAATTTTCTATTCATATCATAATTTTCCTATTTAATTTCAAGAATGTGATGCGTAGTTTGCGTTAGTACGTTTATCTATTTTTGTCTTGATAATGTGATTGCTTTATGATATTGATTTCCGTACTATAATAAATGACTTCGCCGAAGAAAAATCAAGGAAAATTAGATCTTGAAATTTTGTTTTATTTTTAATAAATATTTTCTTTTAAATAATAAGGGCTAATAAGAGATTTGCTAATAAGGGATTTTATTTTTGTGCATGTTTCAAAAAGATATATAACTTGTTATTGATATCATTATTTTGCTATTTGAAATTCTATACTAATTTTATACACTAGCTGACCCGCCCGGCGTTGCCCGGGCAGATTATCATTGAAAAATATAACAGTGGAGTGGACTTCATAAATAAAAAAAAAGCCTGAATAATATTTATTTATACTAAAAATTTGTAAAAAAATTAAATAAGAGCTAAAATTTAAAAATTATAACAGTTACGTTTAAAAAATGAAACGGTCAGGGAAAATTATTACTCTTACTTTTCCCTTTTTACTAAAAATCCCTTTTTAAAAATCATTGCTTTGTTTATATTTTTAATTTTATATTGCTAATTGTATTTTTTAATTATAAATATTAAATGCTTAAAAAATCAATATTTCAAATCATTGTTTCGCTTTTATTCCTGTAGATGGCAGCACCAAACAATGAGATGCATTTCATTTGGGTGTTGCCATTAACAATTAACAAATAATCACGATTTCTGTGCCACGTACGATAGCGTAATATATATATATATATATAAATAGATAATTTGCTTGTTTTTAAATGTTTTGGCTTAATAATGTATACTCTAAACTTAGCTTCATCTGAAGTAACTTTTTTTTTTTTTTTTTTCCAAAGGAAAGCAAAGCGATTGAGATTTTGAAACGTCAATTTAATTCTTGATATGATGTGTTTTAGGTGCGGTCGTAATTATATAAATACGTAGCACCTAGAGTCGTCCTCTGGTCCGTCTGTCTGCATAATAGCGCAAAAACTACCCAACCGAATGATTTGAAATTTAATATATAGAATCGTTGCAGAATTTTGTCGCGTCATTTAAAATTTTATGAAAATCGAAGCAAAACTTAAAAAGTTATAATGAGAGTTTTCTTTATTCTGTTAAATCCTATCTTACGCAATCTATATAATAAAAGCTCAAGTCATATGACTGAGGAAAACAACATCTTTTTCCATATGCCAGCAAGTTTTATTAAAAATTATTTTTTCTAATAAAATTGCATAAAAGTTACACTTTTAGAAAGATCGTTCAAAAAAATTGTTTGTTTGAGAGATGAGTTAGGGCAGCTGACGTCACTGTTGGTTAGTAAGAAAAACCTGTTCGTTCGTTATGACTCCTACTGCACACATGAGATTAAACTGGTCTATAATATGATTGGCCTACTTCGTCATGATGATTCCTGCAATGATCGCTACGACAAAAATGTAGTGGTAGATTGGTTGATGGAACTGTTTGTTTGTAAACATGCCCTTTCCTTATAGATTCTGAGATATAACTTCAGTGGAAATTACGTTAACTGAATATCTCAATCCATTAGAGTAAACAAACACAGGAGATTCGTTCATAATGAGTCATAAAAATATTAAACCATGGAGGTAATCATTCGCAAGGCAAGATCGCCATAGTGAAAAAAAATCGCATTTGTAAACGTGGCATACCTAATAAGAAAAAAAAGGGCATGCTCATTTTTCTCCTAGCAGACGATATAATTCATTTCACTGAAATAATGAGGATGATTTGTTTTTTACATTGTGAAACTAGTTATAAAACGAACGCACCCACCTATGTCACCTTTAACGTACAATTTCTAACTTGTTTGTAAATATTACTAGAATATGATAACATTTTTATTCATTTAATTTCAAGTTAAATGTTGTTATATTTTCAAAATAGATGCAAAATTTCTTAAGTAATTTGATTATTTAAAATTTCTTTGCAAATTAATTTTATATATAATTGTTTTCTTTTAAATAAATCAAAGTTAGCAAAATTAATTTACTTATTCTTAAAACAGTTTGAGAAGTGGTAAAAAAAAAAAACAATCACGGCATAGGGGGCGGCAAAATAATGCTCGCCTCAGTCATTAAAATGTCTAGCGCCGGCCCTGCCTACGAGAAAAGCAATCTCGCAGCAGATCCATCCCAACCTATTTGTATGTTTGAAAATATCTTTGAAATGGGAATGGTGAGTCAGTGGGGATCATTGGAATGCGACCAGCAGCGGTCTCAATTCTATAGGGAGGTACATTTCATTAAAAATATGAAATAATGCTATAAACCAAACACAGTCTATTTCATCATCAAAGTAGCGTTTGTCATTTAAACACACAAACAATAAAATCTGCTGTTGCCATGAAAAAAATGCCATTGGCGAGATTTGCACCCGGCTAACATAAAAGTATGGAAAAAAAAACCTCATCCTATAGCGGGTTCTGTGATATTTGCAAGAGAACGAAACAATTTGTAAGGAGGTAGTGATAGTCATAAAAAGATTCCGACGCTTATATTAGTGATTTACATCCCCGTATGGCGTCAAATATCAGTCAGGAATGGATTGATTGGACTCATTTATAGAATATTTCCCCTTTAATCGACGATGGTCAGTCAAATAGCAAAGCTCTGTCCTGATTACAGATTTTACTCCCATTGCTCTATAACTAAGCAATGTAGAACAATATATTATGTACTAGAAACTATCTTTGAAAAATTATCCAACTATACGTGCAAGTCCCATCAAAAACCGTTTATTAGAACTTTTTGAAAAGGCTAATCTATACTATTATATAAAGAGGAAACGGTGACTGACTGACTCATCAACGCCCAGCCGAAACTACTAAAGTCAGGGTCACGAAATTTGGACTGTAGATTGCTGTTATGGCCTAGGCAAGCAATAAGAAGGGATTTTTGAAACCCCCCCCCCGAGGGGGGTTAAAGGGGTTCGAATGTTTTAGGTCATTTTGCCATATCTCAGCAGCAGTTATAGGTAGGAGATTGAAATTCTAGAAAACAAATCTACTAAAAAAATGATTAAACACCTATTTCAGCGATTTTAGAAATTCCCCTCAGAAGGGGGTTCGAATATTTTAGGTCATTTTGCCATATCTCAGCAGCAGTTATAGGTAGGAGCTTGAAATTCCAGAAAACAAATCTACTAAAAAAATGATTAAACACTTGTTTCAACGATTTTAGACATTCCCCCCAGAAGGGTGGTTCGAATGTTTTAGGTCATTTTGCCATATCTCAGCAGCAGTTATAGGTTCCAGAAAAGGTTCCAGGCTTGAAATTCCAGAAAACAAATCTACTAAAAAAAAAGATTAAACACCTATTTCAGCGATTTTACAAATTCCCCCCCAGAAGGGGGTTAAAGGGGTGTTCGAATGTTTTAGGTCATTTTGCCATACCTCAGCAGCAGTTATAGGTAGGAGCGCGAAAATCAGGAAAACAAATCTACTAAAAGATGAATAAAACATGTATTTCAGCAATTTTGGAAATTCCCCCCAGAAGGTGGTTAAATGGGGGGAGTTACAGGTAGGAGTGCAAAAATCAGGAAAACAAATCTGCTAAAATATGATTAAACATGTATTTCAGTAATTTCAGAAATTCCCCTCCCGGAGGGGATTAAAGGGGGGGTCGAATGCTTTAGGTCATTTTGCCACATCTCAGGAGCAATTTTTGTTAAGAGCACAAAAATCAGGAAAACAAATCTACTGAAAACATGATTAAACATTTATTTCAGCGATTTTAGAAATTCCCCCCTGAAGGTGGTTAAAAGGGGGTGGTCGAATGTTTTAGATCATTTCGCCATATCTCAGCAGCAGTTTTAGTTAGGAACGCGAAAATCAGGAAAACAAATCTACTAAAAAATGAATAAAACACGTATTTCAGCAATTTTGGAAATTCCCCCCAGAAGGTGGTTAAATCGGGGGGGGGGTCAAATTTTTTAGGTCATTTCGCCAAATCTCAGCTTTTATGTAGGAGGGCGAAATTAATTAAAACAAATCTACTAAAAAATTGGTTAAACACGTATTTCGGCGATTTTGGACATTCCCCCCCCCCCAGAAGGTGGATTAAGGGGTATTCAAAAGTTTTGGGTCATTTCGCCATATCTCAGCAGCAGATTTAGGTTGGAGCGTGAAATTCAGTAAAACAAATGCACTAAAAAAATTACATTGTCTACCCGTGCAAAGCCGGGACGGGACGGGCCGCTAGTATTTGATAAAAGGACACCTGATTTTCGAATTTTCCCGTGTAATTCTAGAATTAAGCAACGTAGAATGATATGTTAAATAATAAAACATTCCCTAGAAAATTATCTAGCTAACAGTGTAGGTTCCATCGAAATCCATTCGGCAGAATCTTTCATAATCGGGTTCAACTGTTTATAGAATTTTCCATCATAATTCTACACCTAATCTACGTAGAAATAAAACTTTACCGGAAAAATTATCTAACAGTTTATGTTCTATGAAAATCCAATTAGCAGAACTCGAGTTAGAGGTGTGAAAATTATTAGAATAATTGTGAAATTTACAATAAAATCTTGTTATATTAAAGAAATAATATATTCTTTAAAAAATATTGATACATTTAATATTTAGTGTGCATCCCCTTTGTATGAGGTTTTAGCAATTCATTTGTATATCATTGTCATGGTGCCAAATTTGGATGAGTCTTTCTATCAGACCATTCTTGTTTGTGATGTTGCATTTCTTTACAATGGCCCAAAGATTCTCTTATGTGGTTCATATCTGGACTGTTTCCAGGATATGGAAGTGTTTTTATATATTTTTTTCATCCGAAAATTTGGTCACAGATGAAGCTTTATGGCACGGAGCTCCATCATGCATGAAGTCTCCATTTGGAAACCAGTCTTTTAACTGTGGAATTAGTATTTGTTCAAGCACTCTTTTATACTGATACTGGTCCATCATGACTTCTACAACGTCTAGTACCCTGAGCAGACATCACGCCTTAAAGCATTACTTTAGTAGGATGTTTAACGCCTTCGCGACGAGCGTCCTTTACACAATTTTTAATCTTTCACCACTGGTTTTTTAAAACAGAAATTTCCGTCTAATTGAATCGCAGAAATGCTACCATTACATAAGGCAAATCTTACACTAAAAAATAACTGGTGGGAATAATCGAGGATTCTGAGCATCTTATGCGTCACGTATACGTGTCGCTCGTCCACAAGGGGTTAACCGTTTTGCTATGCAATTTAGGGAAAATTCTTCACTGCTGCTTCTCCTAACATAATGACGGCTTTCTTCTGATATCGTAAACATCAGAAAAACATAAACAAGTGCGTAAGTGTGATCGCTCAAAAGGTTTCAAAACACTTTATCCTCTCTTTAATAAATCTAAATAAATTTCATTTAGCAACAAAAGGTTTTTTGTTTTTTATAAAGACATAACTCAGACATGACTCCTTGACATAACTCAGTCTTAAAAAAGTGAAATTTTGTGCCAAATAAACGCGAAAATGAAATTGCAACCAATGCAAAAAGGAGGGCTAAATAAAATCGTGGAAATAGACGAATTGGGTAAAAACAAATGCCAATTTTACCTGATAAACAATTTTATCTTTAAAGCCTTTGTGAAACGTTTTAACAGCCATCCTTCAAGAGAAAAACATTAATTGGAAATAGTATATGCTTTTTCTTTAAATTCAATTATGCCTCCTTGGTTTAATGTACAGCTGAAACAAATCTTGTTTTCTAAATGACAGTATGTTGACAGGCAATTTTTGTTCTCCAGAATAAATTGATTCATGAAGTTTGAATATGTGAAAATATGTTTTTATTTTTCGGATAATTTACTGAAAACAAGATTTTGTTTTCACCCTCTATTCAAAGTGAAAATAAATTCTGTTTTTCAATTTTAATGAGAAAATGATGTAAAAAATATACTGATCTGTTTTATTTCTCCTTTTTTATACACAAATATAGAGTAATTTACTTTCCGTTTTTAGAGAAACTTCGTTAAAATTTACAAAAAAAAAATAAAAAGTCTTGGCATCTAATTTATTTTTTTTAAATTCTGAGAGTTTGTGTGACATCCTCGGATCAATGATAACCGGTATTAAGTAAATCGCGTTGCGTTAGATAGTCTAGGAGTAGTTGCGAAATACAAACACACGGTCAGATTTTAATATAATAGATTCGTGTTCATTTTCCTTTTTTTAAAATTATGATTTGATTTTTAGCAGAAAACTCTCATCTGTATATAACGGATACTCATGCATAATAATCAGTATAGATAAAAAAAAGCATTTAAATTTTTCGTTATAAATATGGCGTGAAACTCATTTACTTTCTATACTTACTTATCCTTGTATTATTAATGTAAGGAATTGATTTACACACATTTTAAAATATATTGGAAAATTCCCGTTTTATTTCAAATATGACGTCTCTTTTTCCCCAGAGAAATCCCTTTTTAATGACATAATTCTTGTTAATTTTCTTTTCGAGGCAATTAAACCTTGTAATTTCAATACTGGCATAGAGGAAATTATGTTTCTTTAATGAAATAATATTAAATCTTTAGGTTTTATCAACAAAAATGGAACTATTAACATTCGTCATTTTTTTAGGTAATAGAATTATTTCTTTTAGTTTTAAGAATGAAAATAACTATTTCTCGCTATCTATGACATCATTTTCGACATGGACATTTACTAACCATTTTCTTTTTAAGCTTCTTTTTACTTTTTTAAAATTTAAATAAAAAATACAGTATAGTTATATTAGCCGTGCGCAGACGGTAAAACGCTAAGTATTGTTACCATACAAAAGAAAAAAAGTGAAGAAAAAACCCAAGATCATTTTATTTCACCAATCAAAGCATATCCACTTTATTTTCGATGTATTATTCGCCTGTTTCCTATGGTTACGCATATTAAAATCTTCTATTGTTATCAAAAACTAAAAAAAGTACGTTTTATTTCTAATAATATTATTTAATCTTTTTATTTCTTTAATTTTTTTATTTCATTTTCATTTTTCATGTGAAAAATTTTCAATTGAAACTAAATTGTTGAGTAAAAATTATTATTCCGGATTTTTAATTAGTTTTGGCAACGATAAAGTATTAGCAAGTAAATTTAACCATTTTAAAGTATTATACGAAAAAATGTCCATTTATTCTCGATGAAAATAACGAAATTTTGAATTATTAAGAAAAATATTTGAATAAAATAAACAAAAACCAGCCTATGTTCATTTGAGGGTTATAATCAATATATATATGCAAAGATACAGGATTATTAAATGCTCCATTTTGACGCTGGCTTCAGCCTAACATTTGCACACAATCAAATTTATAATATTACTAGCTGTTACCCGTGACTTCGTTCACGCAACGTAAAAAGAAGAATAAATACATTAATTAAGCAAAATATTTCACTCTCGATAGTTAAAAGCGTAAATAATTAACTAACTCTTTATCACATTTCAAAGGAGACATTACGGTATTTTTGTTATAGGATTTTGACATAACTCAGTCTTACAAAAGTGAAATTCTGTGCCAAATAATCGCGAAAATGAAATTGCAACCAATGCAAAAAGGAGGGCCAAATAAAATCGTAGAAATAGACGAATTGGGTAAAAACAAATGCCAACAATTTTACTTTTAACACCATTGTGAAACGTTTTAACAAGCAACCTTCAAAAATAATTAATTGCACATGCTTTTTCTTTAAATTCAATTCTACCTGTTCAATTCTGACAGTCTGTGTGACATCCTCGGATCAATGATTACCGATCTTAATAAAATCGCATTGCGCTCGATAGTCTAGGAGTAGTTGCGAAATACAAACACATGGTCAAATTTTAATATAATAGATTCGTGTTCATTTTCCTTTTCTTAAAACTGTGATGTGATTTTTAGCAGAAAACTCTCATCTGTATATAATCAGTATAGATAAAAAAATATTTAAATTTTTCATTTTAAATATGGCGTGAAACTCCTCTACTTTCTATACTTACTGATCCTTGTATTATTAATGTATGTAAGGAATTGATTTCCCACTCCTTTTAAAACATATTGGAAAATTCCCGTTTTGTTTCAAATATGACGTCACTTTTCCCCAGAGAAATCCCCTTTTAATGACATAATTCTTATTAATTTTCTTTTCTAGGCAATCAGGACGTAAATTTTAGCAGAAAGCTCACATTTGTATGCAAATGATATTCAAGCTTATTATTAATCAGTATCGATAAAAAAATATATATATTTCAGGTTTTCATCTTAAATATGACGTCCATTATATATCTACTTTCATTATATACTGATATTGATGCTCCTTGTATTATTACGAATATTTGAAAATACATGTTTTATTTATGACGTAATATTTGTCCAAGCCAAGGACGATCCTTTTCATAGTTCCATGGTCAAAGCGAAATCTTTTCTTAATAAAATAATTATTGTTAATTTTTCCTTCTAATTATAACACAGAAAATGTCTTCTCAACCTAACCGATATTCATACTTCCTCCACAAATACTCCATATTTCCGTTTCAAATATCATGGAAATTCATCTTCTTTTGAATTATTTTTAATTTTCATTTTATACGTGGAAATCGTTCAATTGAAAATTAATTGTTGAGGAAAAATTATTATTCCATGTTTTGTATTTATTGGCAACGATAATGCTTCGCAATGTAAAATGTTTAATTAAATTTTACAGAAAAAATATTCATTGATTCTCTATGAAAATTATAAATTTTTAATTATTAAGAAAATTATTTTGACCTGAAATTATTCTTTCGAATATTCTTTTGATTTGAAAAAAAAAAAAATTAAACCTTGTATTATTATCAAAATCTAAAAAAAAAAAAAAAAAATACATATTTTTTCTAGTAATGTTATTTAATCTTCTTTTTAATTCTTAATTTTCTTTTATTTCCTATTAATTTTTCACGTGAAAAATTTTCAATTGAAACTAAACTGCTGAGTAAAAATTATTATTACGGTTTTTGATTTAGTGTTGGCAACGATAAAATGTTAGCAACGATTAAGTAAATTTAACCATTTTAAAATTTTATAAGGGAAAAATGTCCATTTATTCTCTATGAAAATAATGAAATTTTGAATTATTAGAAAAATATTTGAATAAAATAAACAAAAACCAGCCTATGTTCATTCCCGGGTTATAATCAACCTATATGCAAAGATACAGGGTAATTAAATTCTCCATTTTTAGGCTTCAGCCTAACATTTGCACACAATCGGATTTATAATATTATATATTAGGATTAGGATTCTCTCTGATTCATATGGATACTCGCTTTATATGATTCTCAAACATCTGAAAAATTCGTTAACCTTCCAATAGGACGTCAGATTTTCGTTTTAATTCTCTAATGACGTGATATTAATCGGCTTTGTGTACATACACATACTCCTTGTATTATTGAGAAATCTTTGAAAATTTCTGCTTTATTACCACTATGACGTCAATCATTTTTATTAACACTTTCCAACCTAGTTGAAAAGTGTTTATGACTTCGGTTTGTCTGGCCGTATGGCCGTCTGTCCGTGCTCTAACTCCCGTAAATATGCTCGGATTGCTCTGCAATTTTTATATGTTATAGTCGTTATCTATAGCATGTTCCCTATTTCAACGGAAGTGTGTAGCACTTATAGTTTTTTTACAGGGACACTCAAAAGAATTCCGTTACATTGCGGTCTATGGGGAAAAATCATTGACGGTTTATTTAAATAATGTTTCACTATTTTAAACGCATTGAAATTTATATATATCACTAAGGTGCATTAGAAGAAGCTTAATATGGAATACGGTGTGCATAGCACTTATAGTTACTTTACAGGGACAGTCAAAAGCATTCTGTTACATTACGTCTATGGAGAAAAATCGTCTGCGGTTTATTTAAATAATGTTTCCCTATTTTAAACGCATTGAAATTTATATATATCACTAAGGTGTATTTCAAGAGGCTTACTACAGAATAGTGTGTGTACAGCAGTCATCGTTCATTTACAGGGACACACAAAAGAATTCTCTACTGTAAGTTAACAATAATTCCTGGAAGTGCGTTTTAAGTTACTGATCGCGATTTTAATTTTAACTCGCTTTTTGTCTATTATGTGGTGTGTATGAATTCTGTAGATCCTATACAGGGAAGCACAAAAGTTCGCGAACACATTTCCGTATTATTTAACTCCAGACGGAGAATTTTAAACTGTGCTACGCGTTTCCTAACTGAACTAAAATTTAACATCCTATGTAGTATATATACAAATCTATAGATCCTATACAGGGCTGAATAAAAGTATTCGGATTACTTAGATGTTATCTTTTAGCTTATTAAACGGTATGATTTGTAAAATTATTTTGGAAGCGTTGGAAAGTGTTACATAATCCATGCTTGACGCATGATTTTTCGTTCTTGTTTTATATTAATATGTTTTTCAATGGGTGAAACTTTTTATT